>JAVDBV010047881.1:0-32817 GCA_032619315.1 Piper longum
ACATTAACATTTACACCAACATTATTTCACATCAATCAGTAAAACTTGAAAATTAGATAAGATTCTCTCTTTTTTTACATAAAATTGTTTTTTGGAAATTTATCACACATTGAGCGACTTTAACAACTACTTCACCACGCCGACTGGCTCTTTACGCATTTTAATCAGAGTGAAACTCCAATTTTTCTGTGAACCTTATGTCTTCATTCTCGGGTATCACATCCGCAGTGTGCTCTCACGTGCAACCACATGAAACCAACATCCCGATACAAGCAATATAACACTTGACAAAATGGCTCCACAACTAAATTCAACTCCAACCCAATCGTTCAACGAAAGTACACATAACAATGGATAAGAAAATTAAACAAAACTCTTCAGACGAGTGCTCGTCTGTATAATCTCAAATTTTGTTGAATGCCACGATGTCACAGCTCTGAATATACTCGTTCCTCGGCTCTGCTGTGAGGTGGTCCTCAATGAGATTGTCAACAGAAACAAGCTCATCCTCGATGGTCATCATGATCGTCATTTTCTTTATGCCATAGCCAACAGGAACAAGTTTTGCTGCACAGATCAATAAGTGATAATAATGATCATTAAAATCAAATAGATTACACACAAATATTAACATAAGTTGGATAGTACGGCCATACATGCTCCCCATAAGAGGCCGGGCATTTCAACACTCCGAACTGCTTCCTCTAGCTTCTTCATGTCCGTCTCGTCATCCCAAGGTTTGACATCCAATAGAACAGACGATTTACCGCCTAAATTGAAAAGAACATAAAAAAAACTTAACAATAGGGAAATAAAAAAGCGGCATCAGTTCTAATGGTAAAACTAAGTGAAACACTGACAACTAACTTTCTTTCTTCTTGGTCGAAGCCTTGGCAGCCTCCCGTGCCTCTGCTGCTTTCTTGTCCTCCTCTGTTTCATCACCAAAGAGATCCAGGTCGTCATCATCCTCTTCCACCTAGAGAAGAAGAACTCATGAGCAAAATAATCTATATATATATATATATATATATATAACCATCCAATATAGATGGCATTGCAATATTAGGTGTTCAAACAAAAGCTACTTCATCAAGATCGAGGAATAAGTAACAATTCCAAACAATTGCTCAAACACTAGTAAGATCTACAACATGTTATCACCATATGGTTTCAAACACACCTCTTTCTTAGGCCCCTCTGCTGTTGGTGCAGCAGCAGGGATAGCGGCCTGACCAGCAAATCTCACACCAACAGCTTCACCAGGAAAGCTAAAAAGGATAAATACAATGATTCCCATTAAAAACAAAAGCTTTTAGCAGTTCTAGCAAAAGTAAAGCGAAGTTACAATGGCTATAATCCAATCAAAGTGCCCACCCAAATGAAACCTAAAGAACAATACAGGTAAAAAAAATAAACAACAAAATTAAGTTACAGATAGCCACCTTAGGCATCAACTGATAGATTAGTTTCAAGAAACACCAACATATGAGAAAAATTATTACTAGTAGACAACATTTCAAGCATAGCATCAGTAGATACTTTAATAAAACACAATTTATAATTTCATCCCCACGGAAAGCTCAAATCATAGATGCATGAGAGTATTTAACACCACTAAAAGATGACAGCAGCAACTTCGGCAAATTCATAAGAGAAACATAAATCATAACAAGTGAATTCCCAACCTTGCAGCCAGATGAGATGCCACTGTCTCGTACCACTTTCCCGCATTGGGGAATTCTCCACCGGGCTTCTGCAGCACAGCTGCGTACACCTTAATATCATCCTTCGTGAATTGCTCTCTGCATCAAAACAAATTTGAACACTAAAAACATGAAAAAAATTAGATCCTCTCACTCCACTCCAACAGCATCCTCGTCACAAGACATCAATCATTCTTCTACGCATTCACGATGAATAGATCCCTCAACAATCCCACACCTTATCATCATCCCACCGCAGTAAACAAATCACCAAACTTCACCAAACCCATCAAGATCGAAATTTATCACAGAATATCGGAAACTAAACACAGGATTGAAATGAACAACACAAAACCCGTCATAAACCGCACCAATTGCTTCAGAAAAAAATACAGAAAAATCGCGAAAATTTACCCGGAGACGTAGTTCTTGCCGGCGAGGTGCTCTTCGAGCGACTTGAGGCCGGATTCGGTGTGGAGATCGGAGAAGGTGATCGCCATGGCTGCTCGGTAGGGAGGCACAGACAGAAACCCTAGCGAGCAGGCGCGAAAAGCGAATCGACCAATCAGAGGAAGACGTATATACGACGGCAATGTTCTGTTTTTTTATTGGGCCTAAATTAAGAGATTTGAGCCCATTAAGTTTTGAGCCCATGGGTCTTGATTTTTTGGAGAAAACTTTTTTTTTCTATTAACGGTTAAAATTTTTATCTACTAATTTTGTCAGAAAAGATTTTAACCGAATGTATTTCTTAGACTTTTTAATTCATCAGATTTATTTATAACCTTTTCCTTGATCTCTTATTTATTTGTTGCTTCTCATTTTCATTCCTAAACACAAATTTATTCTTATGTATAAACAAAATAATATTTATTTGAATTTCTTAGCTTAAATGCCGGCAAATCGTAAGAATAAATTAATACCTTTGTAATGTTAAGTAATATAAGAAATAATTATTTTGATATTTGTAAAAATAGAACGTATTTATAGTGGATTCTTTTTCTCTGAGTTTTTTTTTCACACGGGTTTAATTTTAAGTCCACGTCTAATATTTTATTAATAATAAACTCAATATATATATATATTATGATATTCTCAATAAATCTTTTAATAAAGATAAAATCAAAATATTTTATTGATAAATCTCTATTTTATTAATCATCTAATTTTATTTCTATGATTATTTACAAATATTTAATAAAGACAATATCTATAAGATAGCTATAAAAATTATAAAAAATTTTATAAGTAATTATATATTAGGATTTAAGATTAAAAAGAAAGAAAAAAAACTGAAAAATAAAAACTAGGGAGGCCTTGCTTCCCTCTCTACCCGACCGCTTTCCCGACACTGCCAAGTTCCGACCTTGAATCTCCCATAAACGAGGTATGTCGTTGCCGTTTCTTCTGCTCTTGCTATCCCACTCACTTCATTCTTACTTGTTACTGATAGATAACATGAGATTTTTTTTTTTTTTTTGTTTCTATCGTGGAATGTTCTTATTATTTGTTTGACGGAAAGCATACATTTTTTAGCCTCTTGGACTCTTACAACTTTAAAAGGGGTAAAAAGGCTTTTTGAGGTGGAGAGTTGGATGTTCTGATGTTAACTTTTGATGCGTTTCTGTCAAAATGAAGAGATAATCTGTCGTATGGTGTGTATAATTCATTGTTGATGCTGTTAGTTTCTTTTTTTATTGTTATTTCTGTGTGTTATTGAGAGATGGAATGGTTTTCCGTTTGTTACGGTGGCAGTGAATGGAGGCTAATTTATACCTGAAGATGGAGGCCAACTGCTTTCTTTTCCCTAGAAGTCTTGGTTTTGTAAAGGCTAGCAAGAACATGGGACTGTCAGCTCCCGTTGGCCGTTATTCCGTTGTATAAATGTTATCCTTGTCTTACTCTTCTTTTATTCTTGTTGTTTTATATAATGATTTAGATAGAGAGCTTGGTTGTGTTTCTGATAAAATTTGCTTGATCATTGCCCACATTGTACTTATAGGGTATTTTAATATCCTCCGGGATGTCAGTTTTTATTTCCTAAAAATGCAGAATTCTGTTTTTTATTTGGATTTTGACTAAGATAAATATTTCACCCAAGGCAGGAAGGTAGATGCAATAATTATGTTGACTCTTTTTCTCATTTTGCTCCATCTAGCAGTGCTGCTTTGTGAGGGGCATCCAATTGTGCTTCTCATGGATTTTCTGTCATAGGCTTGGACGTGGGAGTAATCAATTTGTGATATAAAACCATAGCCTTATCTAAGACAAGGATTAGATGATGATAATAATGATTCTATTTAAGTTGCCTTCACTTGGGTTGCCCTCATAAATGGAGTTTGCTTATGCCTGTCTCTAAAGTCATTTCTCTATTTATGGATTTTTTTTTAACCACAAGTGTGATATGACGAACTTACTCCTAAATGTGTGAAGATTGGCTGCTAACTTCTAAAAGTATAGCCTAGAATCTTTTCTGTTCAATTTTCCCTTTACTTGTGTTCAATTTGAAATCTCAGGCTTCGTGGATCTCTCGTGCTCGATGGCCTGCTAGCAATCCTGTTTGTACAAAATGGAAAAAAAATCAGAGATCTGAACTTGGAAGTCCCAAATGTATGAATTGTATATCTTTTGAGTGTACATGTGTTTTTGTAATTTGATAGATAAATTTGGAGGAAAAATCACCTATTTGCTACAGAAGCTCTTTCATTTATCAAGAATCGTGATGCATATCCATTATAATATGCAATGCATTTCCATGTGCATGCATGTGAACACTTTTAAATTTGTGTCCCGTGCAGGTTCCAAACAAGGTGTGCAACTTGTTAATGTTTTATTGAAGAGAAAATCAAAGATCCTATGCTTACCTAAGTCTTATGAGGAAGATGGTTCTGCTGTTTCTGATTCTGGTCAAGTTGTAGTAGTTCAATCTTCTAATGAGGTTGCTCCCAGTTTAAGCAAGTCGAGAGACGACCTGTATGCAGAACCATCTGGTGGAAAATATGGGACAGTTTCTTTTAGTGAATCTGCAGAAATGGGTACACTTGGTTCTCGTCCTGCCAATAATAGCACTGGCAATTTCGTTTGGGTTGTAGCACCTCTTGCTTTGATTGCATCTTTTCTACTTCCACAGTTTGTACTTAACAGTGCTATCTACTCAATGCTGCAGGATGATATTGTGGCAGGTAATGGTTCAAGTGATATTGAGACAAGAAAAATAAGCTCTTTCATATTTCTGTAAAGATGTATAAGTTGGACCATTTTTCATTGGTTGCTTTTGAGGTTCAGTCTTCTATAGCCTCCTTAACTTGGAATAGATGCATGTTGTCCAGTTTTTTATACCAGTTGGATTTGATAAGAAGTAGATAGTTTCATTTGTTCTGCATGCTTTGGCTTAAGTGGTATTTTCAGAGAACCTTTTATGAGCATTTTGGAGAAATAGCGCAATGGATTCAGACTCTTCTTAAATGTTTGTTGATTGGATTTTTACCGGAAAACATGGCCATTATTTTAAAAAACTCTCCGAACCTTCTTGCTAAAAATTATAATAGATATTTGTGAAATAGATGTTTACCTGTTTAACAAGGTTCCTCACATTCATGTTTGTGTTTTATGCAGTTTAGGCTTTAGACATTGTAATGCAGCGAAAATTTTGAAGTTATGTGATCTAGAATGGGAATCTTTTGACTTCATTCCTTCACTTATGAGTCCTAGGTCTGTTTTTGCAGAGCTTCTCATCTCTATATCATCAGAGGTGGTTTTCTATAGCGGCTTACTTGTTTTCTTGAAAGTTACTGAACATGTACAACGGCCACATCTTGTATTCAGTTCAAACAAGTGGGATCTTATTACAGGTCTTAAAGGTTACTTATATTCTTCCTACTTCACGACTGGATTCCGAGTTTTTGCTCCACTTTTAGCTGTCTATGTGGTATGGCCTGCCATTGGCCTGCCAGCACTTATTTCAGTTGCACCATTTCTATTTGGTTGCACTGCCCAGTTTGCATTTGAGGCTTTTCTTGAGCATCGTAAATCATCCTGTTGGCCTGTTGTTCCTATCATTTTTGAGGTGAGCAGGACAATGATTTTGACGTGCTAAGATAAAAAAAATATGCTTCACATGAAAGTAGCGAGTTTGTAACTCAACATCATGTTAAATTCACAGGTTTATCGACTGTACCAGTTGAGTAAAGCAGCAAATTTTGTTGAGAAGCTGATGATGGAAATGAAGGGGATGGCAGTGACACCTGCGCTGGTAGAAAAAGGTGGAGCTCTTTTTTCCCTGATAGTGGTATTCCAAGTGCTTGGTCTACTTTGCTTGTGGTCTCTGCTTACATTTCTACTCAGATTATTTCCCTCAAAGGATGGCCCAGGAGAGATGCTGATGCATATATAAATTTTGGTCCGTTGTAAGGGGTTTTAAGGCGCTTACTTTCTGAACTTATGTGCCGAGGAAAGAACAGTTCACGGTGACTTTTCTTCAGTCACATTCGCTACTGTATGCTGGTAGAATAAATTAATGTAGACATTGAGAAGGTAGAGGAGTGATGCAGAAAGCCCTTGTTAAGAAACACAACCTGATGATTGAACTGCCCACTACGAGCAGGTGATCTGCTTTGTTGATGAAATGTATGCATTTAGCATATTTTGATATTTACTATTTCTGCAGCATTGCTCAATGCCGGTGAGCCAATTATTCTTCATGGCAGGAATGGTTCTTCTGAATTTAGTAATTAGCATATAGAATATACCTACACAGAGTAGGCATACGCAACTGATCATTGATTGAGAACAAAATATGTACAGTTTAAAAATAAGTCTATACTAATGTTTCACTTCACGAAGAAGAACCCTAATCTCTCCCAGAGAGAAACTTTGGACCCAATTAAGCACACTTGAACAGACTTGCGAAATCCTTCTTTCACAAACTCCAAGTCCTTCGAAACTTCAGGTTCCCTGGCATCGAAATCGTCAAGAAGAGGCAATGCACGAGAACCCTGGGATTCTAGGTGGCCAATCCACCCACGTAGTAAATAGTTCACAACCTGTTAGCAAACACACTTGAGAACATTATGGTCCATCTGGAGTTGCATAGCCTCTGTGAGCTACAGATAAGAAAATGTACTAGACTAAATTTCAAACTTGATAGTTTCTAGAGGTTCCATCCCTATAAACACCAAGAATACAGGATAGAAATCATAAACATTTCTATTCTAACCAATAACAATTTCGGTGCCGCTTGCTTCCACCTTCTTGGATTGCGAGTAATTTGATCACAGTTATGGTTTAATATGTTGAGTTGTCCATGCTTGAGCAACCAGATTGTTTACGTTCAAAATGGCTGCCTCTGAATTTATTTTCCCAATTTGATGGAGAAGAATCTATCATGAATGTTGCACAAGTCATTACCATACTAAAAAACTACACATTTGCATACCTCGGGAACCTCATCGTGGGGGCAATGACCAGCAGGGCTCATTTCGTAATATGTTGCCTCTGGAATTTGTTGTTTTACTTTTCGACCCCAAATAGGTTTCACCCAAGGATCTTCTTTACCATACAAGAGGCATATTGGAACATTTTGCATTTGACACCTAGAGAAGGTCATGTTGCATTAGTAAATGGCCGAGTGGCTTTTACTAGTTACTACGAAAAAGATAAAATTATTTACCTTGACAAAGATTCTTCAAAGGATAGCTCACCCTTAGGCGCACATATGATTGACACTAATGATGCAGCTGCTGCTGGGTGTTGAGTTGTTTCAATTATGCGGTAAAACACCTTGTCAACCTTAGTCGTATGATCAGCATAAACTTGCTTCAGCACCTCCTGTATGCTCTGGGGATCACTAATCTTTTGCCACCTGAAAAGCATTAAAGTTTTTCGAATTAATTTTAAGCTCTTAGAGGAAGTAAAAGTTACAAATAGGCATCAGTACAGAATTTATTACACCAGTTCTATAATCTTTCTGAAACTTGCGGGAAGAGGAAATGTTCCAGCCCAAGGAAATATTTTAGACAGTATTGGTGATCTACTAGGATTTGGAAGGAATCCCCAGAAAGGTGTTGCATTGAGAAGTGAAACACCCTTGACCAGCTGGGGATTGCACGCAGAAAAATATGCAGCCACATATCCGCCAAGTGAATTCCCCACGATATAAACTGGCTCACCAATAACCTATGACATCATGGAATAAGTTTCCAGGTTAGTCGAATCAAAATTAACACTATAGCAACTGAAGAAATACATTACCAGAAAATACTAGTTAAAATTTCTTTGTCTCCTAGCAAATGACACAAATATTTTGATAAACTCAGAAATGTGATGGCCTATGTTCAACTAAACAATAATGAACAAATTTAAGCAGAAAAGATTATAAAAATAGGTTCTTGTACAACCAACATGATCCATAGTTTGTGCTATCTTAAGTCCTCTGACAGGAAACTAATAAGAATTGAAAATCATGGTCATTTATCTCCAAAAAGATATAAATTTGACTTGAACCAGTATCATTGCCTAAGAAGTATTATGTTGAACCTTAAAAAATGAGATACCAATTGATTTTATGTGAAGTTTTGTAAATTGCATAAAATGGCACTAAAAATGAGAATATAAATTGACAGCAAATATTACCTCTTCAATAAACGAGCAAACTTGGTCCTTCCATAAGTCAACCGAGTAAACTAGTTCATTAGCCCATGGCTCCGCTTGCTGGCCAAAGCCCCAAAGCACACTGTTTGCTTCCTGATTATTAATATCTTTAGCTAATGGAGCAGGATCTGCAGAAGGCATCGACATGCCCTGACCTAAAAAATCCAAAGCCCACACTCTGTATTCACGACCAAGATCTTTCAACTGTTTTTCATAGTGAAAGGATCCAACCCCAAAACCAGGAAGAAACAAAACTGCTGGGGATTGAATATTTTGCATGCCAGATTTTTCATAGTGCACGGGCATTTTTGGCTTCCAATCCCAGAAACAACTGATAATAGGAGAATTTTGGTTCTCGTCTGACTCATCGGGCAAGCCTGGAATTAAAATTTTGGTCACAATCTCTTCTCCTAGGTCATCAGCTGTGGTTAAGTTATTACTACCATCAGCCACATAGAAATTACAGTTATCACTTAAGCTTTTGGCTTCCAAACTGCTCCGGTATTCATTGAGCAGGGTGATTAACCTCGACCCCTCCTGTGAATTTGAGCTCTCAATTTGAATGTGTTCTGTGTAACCTGGATCTAGAGTACCTGAAGCTTGCAATTGAACTGTTGATCCATGGAAAAGAATCTCAGGCTTTCTAGCAATAAGGAGCTTTGTTTGATTCAAACTCGGAAACTTTTTATCAAATTTCCAGTTTGAGCAATCGATACGACCACATAATGTAGATGAATTACAAATTGAAAGCAGTTCCATCTCTCATAGAAGTCCTTCTTTCACAAATGGGCAATACACGACCTAAGGATCATTAAAACATTTAAGAAAGAGCAAATTATGACGAGAACAAACACAAGTAGGCAATAGACAATCTAATGATCACAAAAACAATCAAGAAATAGTAAATTTGTAACTAAAACAAACATAAAGTCAGCTCCAATCATGAAACTTCACCAAACAGCCTAGAGCATCCTTATGTACACGATTATCCAACTAAATAGCCACCCAGCACAGGCCAATTCCATTCAATGGTAACCTAATTCTAATTCCAGTAGCTAAAAGCTCGTACTTGACGGGAATTTCCACACGAAGCTAACATTCTAATATGTTCTTAATCGTAGTAACTTGGTACAAGCACAGAATCTTTCCGAAAAAAAAAATAACACGGGCAAATCTACTTTACCTAAACAAATATAGAAAACTACCACAAAAAATAAAAAAAAGGAAAAAAATAGGAGATTAGCGGGTGAACCTACCTGCAAAGTGGAAGAGCAGAAAGTGGGCTCGAAAGATGAGATTTTTTTTTTTTTGGGGGGGGAGGTTGGAGTTAAAGAGGAAGAAGAAAGTGGGTTGTACAAGATTTCAATGGGAGAAGTGGCGTGTAAGGAAAGGCTTCGGAGGGTTTACTTCAACCGCCCCCTGCCATGACCTTTCCCAGTCTCCCAGCTCCACTACCAGACAATTTTTTTTTGCCGGCGTTCTCACTACACATTTTCCCTGCTCCAAAAAAATGAAATAATTTAGGAACAGAAAAATTTCATGATTACTTGTTGCTTCTTTTACTTTATTGTTATTGATTATTTGTAAAAAAAATGGCAGAGATAAATTTTAATTTTATAAATAAATTTTAAAGTGAATGAAAAGAAGGCGATAATTTAATTTAATATATTATTTTTATCTTATTGTGCTTATTTGATTGAATTTCTTATTTTAAATTAGAACGAGTTTTTTTGTACTAATAAAGTAAATTAGTAAGGATCAATATTATTAGGAATTGGGGTGGAGGTACTATAAATCAGTTTAAATCATTCTATCTTCACACTTAAAGTTAATGTTACAAAAATAAAATAGATTAAATTTATTAATTTAAGTTTTTTTTGTAAAATATATCTAATAATCACTCAATAATGAAATGATTTATAAGGCTCGATAAAAAATGTTAAAATTTCAAATTTAGGGGGCAAATAGTTAGAATGTAAATGCAATTTTATGGTGTAAGAAAAAAAATTTAAGAAAGTATGTTTTCTTAAAGAGGGGCCTAATAAAAAAATTATTTATAAATTATTCTCTTACAAAATTTACGAGGAAATACAAATAAAAAAAATAAACCAACTCAATATTCTTCCTTTTTTTCTTTTCTTTTTCAACCCAAAGACAGGAAATAAATTATGTTTTTTATTTTATTTATTAATTATTTTTCTTTTTATTCTCCCATAATCAATCAGACAAAACTGATATTTTATATATTTTTAATTTTTAGCAAAGGTATCTATCTGATTTTGTTGATTATTTGGAACCTTGTCTATAGACCGAGTTGAACCAGTTACATTATATTTTTTTTCTTAACTCGTACGGTTGTGAACTGAGTCAAACCGGCGACGTATGATTCGTTCCGATTCTTGCATATCGCAAACTCACGAAGTTTCGCAGTTCCACCCCCATCGGCGCCGGCGATGCTGCGACGTTCTATTGTCGCCGGAGTGTCCACAGTCCGGCGTCTATGCACGGAGAACGTTACCCGCTCGTCGGCACAGTATACGGGCGCCGCCGAAGCCGGCAATAGTCAGGTTAGCGCCTCGGCCGCCGCCGATGGGAGTTTGCTGCATGCTTTGCAGAGCGAGATCGAGCACGAGCTTGGTTCCGATCCCTTTGAGGTACAAAGTTTAGAAAGTTTGATCTTTTTGTGTATTTTACTTGATTTAGGCTTAGAAAGTTTGTTCCTTTTTGTTTCGTAGACTTGGGATATGTGCATACTGTGCGGCCTTTCATATCCTGCAAGTGTATGATCTATGATAGGAAATTTTGTGTTTGTTGGGCTATCGATACTAGTGCTTTTAGGCTTCTCCTTTGCCAATTTGTTTGTTAATGTGTCTTTTTTAATTCAGTACAGATGCTTGGCAAGTGTGCATTTTGTAACTTGAGCATCACAAGAGACCACATTTGAGATTTTTATGATTTTGATTGGATTGAACAGGATTGTCAAGGTGGGTCTCTGGGTGATTTCGTTTTGGATGTTGATGTTTCTCAATCTCAAGATATAGTTATAAGGAAGAGGACTGAGTCTGAGGATATTGTTGTGTCTGCACTTTTAAGCAAGCAGCATGTACAAGAAGAAAATTATTTTCCGAGACTGGCATTGATGAAAGTTTGTGTTACAAAGTTTGGCTGCAGTTCAGTGTTGCTCTTCAACTGTTCGGTTCGCGGTGTAGGGAAATCCACGTCCAAGTTATACATTCATCGTACTTCCTATCTCACTAGCCCTTCTCGCATTGATTCTTTATACTACAGGGGCCCCTCTTTCAGGTTGGATTCTGCCTAGTATCGTTTTTATGCTCTTCTTACTTGTTACTGCATACACTAGTTAAACAAACTATGAAAATATATAGACTATTCTCAAGATTTTAATATGCTTGTAGATTGTTGGTGGCTTGATTTATTATACTGCTTCTACCAGAAGTGGAGAACTAAATATGCTCTAAGCTGTATTGGTGGATTCCTAAATTGGTGGCCTTAGTATTGTTTAGTTATCATGAACTTTAGTTTTCTTTTTTGTCATATTTTAGTATGCAGTTAATAAAAAAGAATGACCATTAAGGTTCCAGTTTTAAAACTTTCTTTATCATATAGAATGTTCTTTATCAAAGTCCTTTACATTATTTGCAGTCGACATGTTGGAAAAATGGTTTTTGATCTCACAGTTCATTTTTATATTGTTGGAAAAGTTGGTTCTGTGTTTAGTTTTATTTTTTATTACGTTACAGTACATTTATGCCAATACTCCAGTTGAGTTAATTTTTTCATATGAATCAGATAGAAATAAACCTTTTTTATTATAATTAATCCTTGATGTTTCAGAAGCATGGCTCTTCATATTACATTTTTTGGTTGCAGTTTCTTACAAAAGAGTTCTATATTAAATTCGCCGCACTCTCATGTGGTGCAATTCGTTGTTAAACTAATCATGAAAGTATTCCACAAACGTGTTTGCAGAATACTTATAGGGGATTATGGCACATACACAAATTTGATATAATTATTTCGTTTGTAGTAGGGTTTTTGTAGTTATGGTATTTTTTCTTTCCTTTAGTTTCGGAATCCTTAAATGGCTGCTTCCACTTTCTTGCTCACTAATGTTTTACAATCAGTTTCGATCTAGGAAATATGTGGTTCTTATAAAATTAGTTTCTGATTTAGTTGCAGTGTCTAACAGCAAATTCAACATTTTTCTGCTTGCAGAGAATTGGACCGTTCACTGCAAACTTCATTTAAGAATTATTTGATTGCTAAGGGTATCAATCCAGACTTCGCCAAATATGTCCTCATGCATTTGCATAAGAAGGAGCGGAATCAGTACATAAGCTGGCTGCAGAAACTCGAAATGAAGGCTAGATTGGTTTGCTGATATTCATTGTTTGGGGCATAGAAGATTTCATGATGAAAGGGGGCAAATTTAAAAAAAAGTATGGTTTTCTATTTGTGGAAGTGGTACACTATAGTGTGACCACTATTGATGCGGGCGTCAGACAATATGTTTGCATTTGGAAGACAAGCAATCCAACTAACAAATTTTCATGTGCAAAATGAAGGCAGATTATACGTAATGTTTTATCACTCAAGATTATCTGAATTTGTATTTCCCTGTTGTTCACTATAAAGGTAATTTTTGCCTTTCAATAGATTTTTGCGTATTTTAACTCTTAACTATTGTCATCTCTTTCTGAAAACTTCAATTGTTTTGTTAATCACATGTATTGCAAATTTTTCTGTTGTATTCAGAAAAAGAGAATCGAGGAACCTAATGCTTTGAATTTTTGTCAATGTGGAAGGGAATCTCAGTCTATGAATTTTATATTGTTTTGAAATTTCAATGATCAGATACCCAACAGATAATGGACATAAAAAGAAATTCATCAAATGCACAACATCACACCAGAACAGAGGATAGACAGTTCTTGAACTAAAGCAAACAAAAAATGTAAACTAGGTGAAGTGTTCATCGTGAAGTAGGATTGGGGTAGAGGATCCACAACCCCGTTGACTTACAGGCCGGCGGCCTTTCTGATTGCCGCGGCCGGCTTCGGTGACAGATAAATCGAGTTAATCTATCTAGCTCATAGGCATGCTGAACCATCTTCATTGATTTCAACTTGAAAACGTGAAAACCAGCTTTTGAGCCAACCTTATGACTAGCAAAGTGGGGGATAATAAAACAACGTAATATCTAAATGATCCTTGTAAATGAAAATTTGTATCCGATACATAGTAACAAAACTAGTTGAGTTGTTCATACACTGCTTGATTGCTTGAAGCATATGCATCTATTTACATACATACAGAAAAGTTATCAGTTACATCTCATTGTATAACAAACTTTATAGTGTTTACGCAAAAAAATTGAGCTCTTCCTTTACAGATCCTCTATTACTACGTTAATTGGGGATCGTTCTTTCGAACGCTGATACACTCGCTACTAGTCGACATATTGGGGGAAGGATGATTTCATTAGCAAGTTGTACTCCAAAAACCATGCGGATACTAAAAGTCAGAAAAAAACCTCTTCTTGGATGCCAACTTGCACCTTTCTATATGCTTTCAAACAATGAAATGGCCATCTGCACGTTCCAGATTTTCACCAACATTTCCGTTAAGTTCCATCTGGCAATCTGCACTTAAGGATTCACACACTCCTCCCGGAGCAATCCCCTTTCCATGCCCAGCAGGTTCCCCATGTAAAGAAGGCACCACACTTTCACCAACACAAATTTTGCTAATTTCACATTGAATACCACACTTCTCTTTGAAGTTAGGAGAATCACATGGCTTCTGAAATGGAAAAACACCAAGTTCTCCATCGATTTTCCCTCTAACATCTACCAGAAGGGCTCTCAGTCTAAGCACCTCGGCCTCTAATAGCTCATGACCCTGTAACTTCTTCAACAATTGTTGATTCAACATGCTTAGCTTCTTGACCTCTTCCTCTAAATAAGCAGTATGAGCCTTTTTCTTCTCCCTATATTTTCTCACAGCCTCGCGGTTTCCTACCGGTCTCTTGGACTTTGGCACAGAGTGTTTTTGGCTGGAGGATTCTTCTTCTCCACTTGAGATGACCTTTGTGTGGGTATGGTAGCAGGTATGAGTGTGTGTGGCATTGGGACCAGGTGGATTACAAGTGTGGGTATGCGTACAAGTTCGGGTGGTCTTCATAAACTCATCGAAAATGGAATCAACAGAAGCAGATTCAGCTTGTAATAGGATTCTCTCTGAAAATTCCAGCTCTCCATCATCCATGGGTCCTTCAGTTTTCTCCATTTACTCAACCTTAGCCGCGTAAGAAATCTGAAGATCAAAGAGAGAATTTCCACTCCTTAACTTACATATTGGCATCAATTACAAAACCAAAAATTTCCATTTAGACCAAAATCATGGCATGTTTATTGCACCTCTTCCAGTATGCTTCGTACCGATGTAAGACCACACGCATCAAACAAAAGGAGAAGCCAGAGAATAACAATTCTTAGACCAACAAGGGCATGGAGATGTCCTGATAAATTAGATGCAAGAAAACCCAGACCCGGATACACCATGCGCTTAATCAAAGCCAAGCATAAAAATAAAATCTTTATGCTGAGGCCCAGATCTCAATAAAAATAAATAAATAAAAATCAGCAAATGGATAATCTCAATCTGTAATTTTCATCCACAGTCTGAACAAAAGTAGTCATGAAAATTCCGACATTACCTTGCTTTAAAGCTCAGACATAGCTCTTCTGTTCAACAACATCCACCAAAAGGAACATAAAAATAAATACCATAATAACCAGCTCCAACTCCTGAGTTGTACAACCATTAATGACCTCCGCCGAGAGAACCGCGTTGAGCCTGGGAAACTTCCCGTCCCAGTTGATGACGTCCTTCTTGTTCATTATTAGGATAGTTTACAGTAGAAAGGAAGGAGACACCTTTGATGATGAGATTATAAAGATCCACTTGCGGATTGAGCGGCTTGTAGGAAAGAAAGCTTTGTCAAACAGTTGATCCATTGATCATCATCCCACGAAGGTAATTTGCGTAGTGGTTCCCACTTTGGACGGTCGTTGAGTTCTGAGCTCGAGAGTTCAGATGGGCACCCGCCAAATGTCATAACCTTATATATTATTTAAAATTATATTTTTTATTAAATACTTATATTATTAGTATAAATTTGAATATAAATACTAATATTTTTTATAACTTTCCTGTAAAATGACTACAAATTTTACTTACAAAAACCGGCGCGTCTTTTATCAATGGCAAATCAGGCTAAGTGTGACTAATAAGAGAAAATATCCGACCAGTCCGCCACGTCACCTCCGAAGAAGAAGACGGCGACTCGGCTTTCGCCATTCGTCACTGTCGAATCATCCTCAACGATGGGCTTCCGCACCTCGACTCCGACGGGAAGTAAGTTTTTGCTTCCAAATCTTTCCCCCCCCCCCCTCCCTCTTGGATTGTAGTGCACAATGGGATGGTATTGTTATGGCTGTGAGAGCTAGCTATGGCAAACATCATACAATCGAAGTATGCGTCATATGCACTTTTGGTTCTCTCCTATACAGTCCAATATGTATTCGTAATATGCACTTTTGCGAGAAAAAAAATATAAGATTAAAATGTGCATTTTGGTAAGAGGATACGAGTTACGATTAGAACAGGATTCATTTTTTCCATCCCCAATGGCTTGAGCATTAGTGGATGGAAATAGGATGATGTCTTATGAATTAGAGACTCTGTTTTGTTAGCCTTTTGTGCCTAGTTAATGGCGAATATATTGATGTAACCGATGGTTGGAACTATCCAACCGACCTATATTGGAATTATCCAACCGACCTATCGTTCCTCCAACTCTTATGCATGTTGTGAGAACTGGAACGCAGGATGACAAGATTTTTGTTGACAGCAAGGTAGATCTTCATTCAAAGCTTCATGCAGTCATTACTCATTGAATATAAGTCTAGGCTTGGAAAACTCGACCCGCTTCTTAATCTGTTCGTCCTCTTTTCGCTATTTGAATTTGGTGACAACTATTTACACGTACCAACCTTTACTTTTGACGAAAGTCCGACGTGGGGGGTTGATTTGATCCATGTGTTGATAGCAGCTCTCCAAGGAAAGTGTCGTCTTCTTTTTAGCTCTACAACAGTGCAACTGCGATATACTTCTACCCGGGGAAGAAGGTGAAGAGCCATTTATTAAAGCGTATTAAAAGTCATTGCTTGCTTGGAACATGTATGCAGCTTGCCCGCTCAAAGCAAGAAGTGGAACATGTATACAGCTTTATACAGCTTGCTTGCTCAAAGCAAGAAGTGGAACATGTATACAGCTTGCTTGCTCAAAGCAAGCAGTGGAACATGCATACCAACAATTCTAAGGTTACCACACTGGCATGGCACTAATGGCGAGAGAAGAAAGAGGCTCTCTAACATGGCCCATGTCAGAATTTCATTGATGGGCCGTTTTGATCTATATACGTAAGAGTCTTGAATGGGTTTGTTTGAAAATGCTCCAGACCGAACGATGTCATTTCATTTCCTCCTGGACGCATGTAATGGTGTGTGTTTCATGGACGGAAAGGAAGAAGACGACGGCCATTTGATTGCTTGCATTAATTCTAAAGTAAAAAACACGACATTTCGGTTCTCGGTTGAGCTTTTTTCGCCGAAAGGTCACCTGTTTGGTTGGATGAATCCTGTTAATATTAGATGAATATAGTAATTATATTCAATATATATATATATATATATGAGTATGTATAATTTTATTTTATTTGATGCTCTTAACGTGTCTAATAACTCTACCTAATATTATGTTTGGTTCAATGTTCCCAAATAGTGCGCATATACATGGTATGTGTAAAATTAGCAATAGGATTTGCTGTGGCAATACTAGAACAAATCCATGTAGCAGCCTTTTCACTGATCCAAATAACCACAATTTTAGAGTTTTATCTGATTTTTACAATTATATGCTCTGGACTTGGCTAGTTGTGGACATTTAGATTAATGGGAGGAGGACTATTAGAGCGAGTTCGATGGAGCATCTCTCATAACAAATCTAATTACCTAAAAGTATTTACAACTAATGGTTTCTAATATAATTAAATTCTGATGTTTATAAGGATTATCAAGCTCTAATTCATGCTGAATTGACCAAATACGACTCTAAATTTAAGTTTTTGTAGCTGGATTCCCTGGGCAACTCCTAATTAACGGTTAATACGCTCAATAAAAAGGATGCATTTAGTAACAAGGCTTGAGACTTCGCAGAAACCTCGTTAATTATCTAAGGGTGCCCATATCTAACCAAACTGATTAGTTAATCTAATTAAATTTGATCAATTTAACCGCCTTAGCCATGGTTCCATGGCATAACAACATTCTATAATTATATTATTTATTTATATTTTGAACCCATCGTTATCTTATGTTATGAGAAGGCATTGTATCAACTCATTTAAATCATTTAATTTTAATTTTTATATATATAAAAATCATCTAACCATCTTTATGTTCTAACGGTTAAATATTAAAATTAGTTTATACAAAATAAAAATATAAGCAATAGCCGATATTAACTAATTAATTATTTATTTAATTATGTATTTATAAACTATTTTATTTATTTATTTAATAATCTGACTAACCAAATATGATATCATTTTCCAGCTAAGCCTTTTGGCCTTTAAATTCAAGTTGATTTGGAGCTTCCCGGCCCGACTCGCCGCCGCCGGCCGGCCGCCGACGGGGGATGGAGGGGTACCTGGGGAAGGACTTCGAGCTGGAGGCGAAGAACCCGTCGGTGGAGGCGCTCCGGCGGTGGCGCGAGGCCGTCACCATCGTCAAGAACCGCAAGCGGCGGTTCCGGAACGTCGTCGACCTCGCCAAGCGCGAGCAGGTCGAGTCCACCCGCAAGACCATCCGGGTTAGTCGTACGCTCCCCCCTTCATATTCTTCTTCTTCTTCTTCTTGTTCGTTTATTGTTTTGTTGTTTGATTATTATATCTTCCAATATCCATCTACTAGTCAATATTGACTACTCGGAAGAAGCATATTTGTTCTTAGTCTGATCCAATTCTAGATTCGGAATCGTTCGATTGGATGGCAAAATGCTTTGTTAAATCGATTTGGTCTGTAATAAAAATTCGACTTTCAAAATCTGGATTCGTTCACTGTTGCTTCTTTTTTTGGTTTTTTTTTGCTTATTTTCCCGGTTGGTAGCTTTTTCTGGTTTTGGTAACTTCAATAGATCGAACACAGATTAAAAGGGCGGCGCTTCTTTATGCCACAGATTATAAAATTTCATATTCTTCTCAAGTCTCCTTTTCGGATGAGGTTAAAGAAGATGAATGAGTTTGTGGTAGTGGAAGCTTCTTTGAAGTTTCCTTGGATCTGTAAGTTGACCTGGAGATTTGGCATGCTGATGTCGCATGGTTCCCGTGGTATCAGGCTGATAGTAACAATTAAGTAGCAAGTCTTTGTTTGGAATACAGAACTAGTAAACTAAGACAAAACAGGAGCCTTTGTTTATTTTTTCTAAATACAATTTACATAAATTTTGAAGATTATCGCGGGAGAATTCATGTTTTCAGCCATAGTTGAACCATCTCTTGCACATTTTTGCCGGGAAAAATCACCTCATCTAAAACCATAGCACTCGTTGATTGTGTCTGTGACTGAGACTGGGAGTAATATCAAAATTAAATTGAAGTAGCACGTAGATGGCGAGGTTGAGGCGGGGCACCATGAGAAATGGTAGATGTAGCGTCTAATCAGTTTTTTTAACGCCCACTTGTCGGGCCTAAGTCTTTTGGCTCTCCGAGGTGACGCCTGGATGACCGAAGTATTACTTGTACGGTTTCTGGACCGTGTTGAACTTGTTCCTATCCATTACCACAAAGTACAGGCATGATCGGCCCCACATCCTGTTTCCGTAGTTTGAGGACTTTTGCTCCGATGACTTGTCGCGGCTGGATGGTTACTTCCGAGTTCTGTTCGATGACCGGCTATTGCGTCGGCGCACTTTAGACGCTTGTGGGGGTGTCATGGACGCACGTAGGGATGCCACGGACTCTTGACACCCTCGATGATTAACGGTCAAGACTGTATAGCTTCCACGTGTGCGTCTGAAGCGGGCGGACGCAAGTTCTGCTCGATGTGAGATCGTTTCATAGAGTCAGAGTTTGAGTGCTGTGTCGAATGTTCTCGGGGTGTAAAGTGTAGTGACGGACAATCTGAGTTAACAGTCGAGCCGGTGATTTCATGAGATTACTAGTAGGAAACTGCACAAGTTTACAACTGTCTCGTGTTAAAGGAAGGACGCCTTATTATTGATTAAGATTTGTTGAGTTAAATTTTTAGGTTCGTGTGTAAATGGGAGGTACTCCTCTTTATGGTATATTGATAGCGTCAGCTATCAATCGATGTCTAGTTTTGCTAATCGAACAAATACGTGAGTAGACTGTCAAGTCATTTGCATGTTGCGTTTAGACTTCTCTAGGTTTCGTCCTCTCCATGTTCAAGCGCGGTACTCTGCTACCGTTCATATTTTTTCTATGAATTTGCTGATAGTAGGGTAGCCAACCCTTAACCCAGGAGCCGCTTTGGTTGTTATTGGAAGTTATAGTTGCCTTTTGCGCACCATGTTGAGAGATCCCCAACATGCACTTTAGATGTGACACAGATAGGCTTCTACTTCAGCTTCCTGTTGGCTCGTTTATCCATTTTGAGTTGATTTTTGTTTATTTTACTTCTTTCTAGTGTTTGCTATCAATCGTGCGGCTTGGAATTCTAGAAATTGCTTGTTGTCTCAAATTTTTTACTGATATTTTTTGTTCTGAACTTTTGTTCATGTGTATGCAGGAGAGACTTAGAGTTGCTCTTTACGTTCAAAAAGCAGCTTTGCAATTTATTGACTGTGAGGACTATCCATGCACTTACATACGCTGCCACATATATCTTTCTTCTATCTTACTTTCCTCTTCTTTTCTTCTCATAGCAGCTGTTAGCCCAGGGTCAGCAGTCCCCGACGAAGTGCTCCAAGCTGGTTTCCGTATTGATCCTGACGAGCTTGCGTCAATCGTTGGTAGCCATAGTGCCAAGTTACTCAAATTTTACAGTGGTTTTCGGGGAATAGCTGAGAAAGTTTCTGTTTCTCTGGAGAATGGGGTTGCCGAGAACGATTTGCCTCGTCGGCAGAAGATATATGGATGCAATCAATATGTGGAGAAGCCACGCAAAAGCTTCTGGACTTTCATGTGGGAAGCTCTCCACGATTTGACGTTGATAATTCTGATGGTATGTGCTACGATTTCCGTTGGTGTTGGTGTTGCCACTGAGGGATGGCCCAAAGGAGTTTACGATGGTTTGGGCATTCTGCTTAGCATCTTTTTGGTGGTCACGGTGACTGCTACAAGTGATTATAGACAGTCGCTTCAGTTCAGGGATTTAGACAAGGAGAAGAAGAAAATTGATGTGCAAGTGACAAGAGATGGGTGCAGACAGAAGGTGTCAATATTCAACTTGGTTGTTGGCGACATTGTACATCTGTCGATGGGAGACCAAGTTCCAGCTGATGGACTTTTTATAGATGGGTACAATTTGTTGATTGATGCGTCTGCATTGTCGGGAGAGAGCGAGCCTGTCAGTGTGCATAAGAATAATCCTTTCCTTCTGGCTGGTTCTAAGGTTCAAGACGGATCTGGGAGAATGTTAGTCACTGCCGTGGGAATGAAAACAGAGTGGGGGAGACTTATGGTAACCTTAAGCGAGGGAGGTGAAGAGGAGACCCCTTTACAAGTGAAGCTCAATGGTGTGGCCACTGTGATTGGAAAGATAGGTTTGGCATTCGCAGTGTTGACATTTTTAGTTCTCTTGGGCAGATATCTTGTTGGGAAGGCAATGCGTGATGAATTCTTGAGGTGGAATGCAGAGGATGCCCTCCAAATCGTAAACTATTTTGCAATATCAGTGACAATTATTGTTGTGGCAGTGCCAGAGGGGCTTCCCTTAGCCGTAACTCTCAGTCTTGCATTTGCAATGAAGAAACTGATGGGGGAGAGGGCACTCGTGAGGCACCTTTCAGCATGTGAGACCATGGGCTCTGCCAGTTGCATCTGCACGGACAAAACAGGAACTCTTACTACGAACCATATGGTGGTTGACAAAGTTTGGATATGTGAAGAAATTAAGGAATGCAAGGGTGATCAAAGCATTTTGAATTTGGGCATCCCGGAGGAAGCTTCATTTACTCTTTTGCAGTCTCTGTTTCACAACACTGGTTCTGAAGTTGTTAAAGGAAAAGATGGGAAGCACAGCATCTTGGGCACCCCAACAGAAACAGCGCTTCTAGAGTTCGCCTTACACTGTGGTGGAGATTTTGAAGCCTCACGCAGGGGCAGCAAGATCTTAAGGTTGGAACCGTTTAATTCAGTGAAGAAAGAAATGTCTGTTCTTGTGTCCCTGCCCAATGGTAAAATTCGTGCCCTATGCAAAGGTGCACCAGAGATTATTGTGAAAAAGTGTGTATATATGATCGACAGAGATGGCCAAGTAGTGCCATTATCCAATGTAGAAATGGTCATGGATGTCATACATAAATTTGCATGTGAAGCATTAAGAACCCTTTGCCTCGCTTATAAGGATATTGGTGAGTCTTCTGAGATTAATGATATCCCCGAAGATGGCTATACTCTGGTGGTTGTATTTGGTATAAAAGATCCAGTTCGTCCTGGTGTCAGGGAGGCTGTCAAACTATGCATGGATGCTGGGATCACAGTGAGAATTGTTACTGGGGACAATATTGACACAGCTAAAGCTATAGCAAGAGAGTGTGGCATACTGACACAGGACGGTATAGCAATTGGGGGACCAGAGTTCCGTTACAAGAATCCTCAGGAGATGGTGGAATTAGTTCCTAAAGTTCAGGTGTTATATTTTGTATTGCCTTGACAAAGATTTTATTCAATCTTGTATGAGGATGGTTTCTAATGTTCTATGTTTATGTTAGGTAATGGCCAGATCTTTGCCTTTGGATAAACATACACTTGTGTGCTGTTTGAGGAAGCTTGGGGAGGTTGTTGCAGTAACCGGTGATGGCACCAATGATGCTCCAGCTTTGCACGAGTCAGATATTGGACTTGCAATGGGAATATCTGGGACAGAGGTTGGTTTTCTAATATTAAAATTTAATATTTTTTATTTTTTAGAAAATGGTTTTTGGATTAAGAAGGTGTGAAAGTGGCTGAGATAGGTGGCTGCAAATGTACCCTAACTTAAGAAGAGAAAGATCCAGTTGTGAGAGGTCGAACTTGATGAGAGATGGACCTACAAGAACCGGACTTAATAAAGAAGCAGTGGGGATTGCTATTAAATGTATAAAGGATTTTACTATTAAACGTATTACCTAACACTCAAGAGCGAAAAGTTTTTAAGAAAAATGAAATCTAACTCATATACCAGTGGGTGCATGGTTATTTTGGAACTAATCATACTGCCTATATAGGTCTATTTGTGATGGCTGATATTGACATTTTGACCTAAGTCAAGATTAATTGCAATTGGTTGTATTAAATTGGGGTATAATTTTAGAAGCATCAATATTCGTGCTGATAATTTTGAATGCTCTATCTGCATGTCCATATGCTTGTGGTGCAATATTTCGGCAAATGATATCATTTTGATGGTCATTAATGTTTGTTGGAGCAGCAACTTGCATGTTTCTTATCCCTAGTTTTCTCTTTATGAATGTTTTCTATTTCTATGGCTGTGATGTGCAGGTTGCGAAAGAGAATGCTGATGTAATCATAATGGATGATAACTTTTCAACTATTGTACATGTAGCTAAGTGGGGTCGTGCAGTGTACAGAAATATTCAAAAGTTTGTGCAGTTTCAACTGACAGTCAATATAGTTGCTTTGATGGTTAATTTTGTTTCAGCCTGCATCACAGGTTCAAAAACTATGAGTGCATTTTGTTGGCCTTTATTTTTGGGCATGTTCGGTCAGTTCACGTTGTAATTTCTCTCTCAAATTTAGGGGTTGCACCTCTTACTGCGGTCCAGCTGCTTTGGGTCAACATGATTATGGATACTCTAGGCGCGCTGGCTTTGGCTACTGAACCACCAAATGATGAGTTAATGAAAAGGCCCCCAGTTCCGCGGGGGGCTAGTTTCATCACTAGGATCATGTGGCGAAATATTATTGGTCAAAGTATTTATCAGCTGGTTGTTCTTGGCATTCTCATGTTTGATGGGAAACGAATTCTCAAACTAGAAGAGCCTGATGCCTCGGCAGTTCTCAATACATTCATATTCAACACATTTGTCTTTTGCCAGGTCAGTTGCTCTTTATATCCTCTCCCTTGGGCGTTTTTTCTGTGATAGTGGCAATTTTTGTCGTAACAGTTTTTTATATCTGTTGGTTTCCATTACATTTGTTGTAGGTCTTTAATGAAATCAATAGCCGTGAAATGGAAGAGATAAATGTTCTTAAGGGTATCTTCAATAGTTGGATCTTCATTGGTGTGATGTCTTTCACCATCATATTTCAAGTAATTATAGTTGAATTTTTGGGAACATTTGCCAACACTGTGCCTTTAAGGTGGCAATTGTGGGTCCTCAGCATGGTCATTGGATCTATAAGCCTCATTATAGCAATAGGGCTGAAGTTCATACCTGTGGAAGTTGTAAAGCCTTCACGTCGAAATAGTGATGGCTATCAGCTACTTGCCAATGGTCCAGAAGAGCTGGCCTAACATGTCAATCAACTTGTCCAAGCCTTCACCTGATTCGAGGTTAGTTCAATTGATGATTGGCAACGTAGGTTAGTTTTTTAGCTTGCACTTTTTTTCTTATAATTTCTTCACTTAAATGATGCATGTTTTGAATTTTTTTTAGAGTTGATCTGTGGTGAATAATAATTATCATTGTCGAAAGGATACCTTCCCACTTGTTACAAGTGCTCAGATAAAAATTAGAATGGTTGGACAATTTGCTTTTTCGAACACTAAGCCTGAATAAGTGGAGGTGACCAGTGCAAGTCTTGAGGCAAGCGAAGGGGCACACTCTATAGAAGCACTGAGGTGATGGAGTTTGTCTATAGAAGCAATAAGAAGAAAAAAAAAAATCTTTATTATGGTTTTTGCTTTCTTTTTCTCAACACCGGAATGAAAGGGGCAGCAGCCCTAACCTCAGAACAGAGACTGACTACAGGATTGCTAGAATGCTTCCTCTTATTTTTGTGAAAAGACAATCAGAAGTTTCAGTGATGATGCGAGGGAAGAATTCCTAAACCTAAAAATCACTTCAACATTGGTGACCCTGGTTTTCATAAAGGAAATGTTCCTGCATTTCCAACATCATCAACCGGGTCTTAAATCACCTTCGATCAGACAGTCCTTGTTTTGTTTTATGTTTTTTTTTACAGATTGTTTTGTTTTATGCTCTCTTTTTTTTCTTTTTTGTTTAGGTAGCCTTTCTTCTTGTTGAAAGAGTGCTTCCTCTTTTGATCAGAATGAAGAAACGTACAAGTGAAAACATTCTTACTATGTTCAACAGCATATGAGGTCCAAAATTATTATGGGAATATAACAAGGACCAAAATTATTGCGCAATTACATGATATTGTTCACGCTCAGCCAAAAGCATTTTTACCCAAGCAGAAACATGTACTGGTGCAGAACCATCGACTATGATGTATTACTCTACTATAGAACCTGTTTACATCTAGATGGGAAATATGGTTCCTCTCCCCCTCCAGAGAAGGCCATAAAAAATGCCCTCGATTTACAACCATAAGAAGGTCTGGTTAGTAACTAGGACAAACCATCATAATAGGCCCTTTTTCGGCAAATCGATCCCCTGCAAGAGCTGAAGCTATTTGGGCAATGACATTGACAAAAAGAAGGCTCTTTTTAAAGAGGGTGAGAGAAAAGTATTTTAAAATTAATCTTCGTAAGAAAAAAAACAAGGTAGTTAACGAAATGGCACTCGATATCAAGACTCATCAGGAGCATTATGAGCATGCACTAACCTTTATATTTCACTGAATTTCTGCAAATGCCTCAGTTAAGAGGCTGTTACCAATTTGCAATTTACGTCCCTGTGTCCTGGAATGCTACACAAGGCAAGAATGTTAAACTTCAAAGTAATAAACAGGAACACGAATCATTCTAAATATTTGAAAGTTCTTGCAAGGTCATTCAAACTTGATATATATGCATTCTACTTGGTTCCCAAAAATTTTGAGCGGGGAAATCAATCACAGGATAAAATTGGCATCAAATAAATATATCTTCGACTCTTAAAAAAAAAAGGAAGAAAATCAAAGTAACCTTCACTCTGCGATCATCAATGAGGAAGAAGTTCAGTGCAGGAAGTCTGGGGAGTCAAAGACCAGCATGCTTCAACCTATGCAAATTGGAATGCCATCACCGGCAAAAGGCAATCTCCACCTAAAACCCAATGTCAAAGAGAAATCCTGAGATCCATTATTTCTGAACCCAAATAACTTTGTAGACAAACACAGCAATAATAATTGCATCCAATAGAAGGGTTCAATGTCATGAGCTAGATTATGAAAGTTAAAAATGTAAGTGTCCTGTATATTCTTAAGACCAAGTATAGAAAGTTACAAGCTCAAACAAAATTGCTGTCAGTCCATCACAAACCTAGAAGCTTTCTGATAATCATTTACCAGCTGAGGACGTGATCCACTCGACTGGGGCATTGTTCCCATGAAGTCCACGATATCACATACGCCAAAAAAATAGAACTTAATTCAGCTTCAATTGTATCAATAAAAACTTTACCTCCTAATCCATCTATTAGTCCACCAATATAGCTCTCCCTTCCCTCTTTATATCTCACATAAACAATGCAAGTCAGGAACAACTGCACATGTAAGCTGACCAATATGCTCGAAGGTTTGTGAGTCTTATTCACAAAATATGGGGAGAAAAGAGACACATATTGAAGGTGTGACATTTTTTTATCTGGCAAAAACAACTATCTTGACTTTCATGTGCTCATCGAAAATTTTCAGAAAACAAACACACGCAGTTCATGTGTTTTGATTGGAGTTTGCTTGAAGATTCATAATAAAGAGTTGACAATCTTACCTAGAAGCTACTAGATAGGCAAAAATCATTCATACAATTACATCCGATGCGGTTTTCATCAAATTTTCAATGAAAAAATTCCTCCATATGTAAGTTTTCAAGGTAACAAGAGTCATGTTTTGAACTTTGAAGTATTGTGGAAAAAATCTAAAAAAAATACCAAAATTCATGGAAAAGCAGGGACAAAAAGCATGAAACTTGATAGAAGTTACGGATGTGAGCTACTCAAGGGAATGCCTGGTAGAACCAAACGTTCATCAAACATCATAATTTGCGACAAGAGGCTCTTGAAGCAATGTAACTCATTATAAGCTAAAAACAATTTAAGTAATAAGTGGATAGCAATAACGTTTGTCAAGAATGTTATCATAAGAACTTGCCTTGAATCGGTTTCTGACATGCACTTTACCAATAATCTCCACAAGAACAAATTCCATCAGCAAAATGATGAAATCGATAAACATCCCGAATTACAATCTGCCGTTTCGTAAATCTTGATACAAATTTCATCCAAGTATGACAATCATTACAGATCCGAAGATTCTTGATTACTCTTATAGGCAAATCTGGAGAGAGTGAGAGGAGTCCAAAAGTCACAGCTAGTTTCTCGCTATGAATAAATGTAGAAGGATCTTTCTGCTCTTGCTCAATGTCATGCAGAAGAGAGTCATAATCTTGTATATACCCAATATCAGCTACTCCCAAATTCAATTCTTCCAGATATTGATAAATTTTATGAGCCAAAGGATGCAAACGGTCTCCCACAAAAAATGCATGAACTGAGCTCTTAACGTGGATCCAGCTCTGGCCTGGTTCTTTCTTCAACCCTCTGTCTTTCATCAATTCTCGTATTTGATCTCGTAAATCCCATTTTCTTGCAATTGCATAGATATTGGAGAGAAGCACATATGTTGCTGTGTCTTGTGGCTCAAGCTGTAGAAGATTCTTTGCAGCAAACACTCCAATCTCCATATTTTTATGAACCCTACAAGCGCCTAGAAGGGTTCTCCAAACCATAGCATCAGGCTTCATTGGCATTTTTTCTATTAATGCTTTTGCATCATTCAAGCGGCCTGATCGTCCCAACATATCCACAATGCAAGCATAGTGTTCTGGCTTGCGATGCACATAATATTTTTCACTCATAGAGTTAAAATAGTTTAGCCCCTGTTTAACTAAACCTACATGGCTACAAGCTGATAGCACTCCTACAAAGGTAACATGGTTTGGCATGCAACCATCTTCTATCATCTCCTCAAATAGCTTAAGAGCTTCCCTGCCCAAGCCATGCTGTGAATAGCCAGTGATCATGGCATTCCACGAGACCTCATTCTTTTTCGGTATAGCACGAAAGACGACTTTTGCATCCTCAAGGGATCCACATTTAGCATATAGAGTAACTAGAGCATTTCCTGCCTCCACTTCTATGTTGTTGCCTGTTTTTATCATTTTTCCATGAATCTGAGCTCCTTGCTTTATATCAGCTAAATTAGCAGCAGCACTTATAGCAGGGGTGAAAGTGAAGAGATTAGCTTCCATAGATTCTTTATTCATCTTACTGTATACACTTAATGCTTCTTCACAATGACCACTTCGTGCAAAACCTGCAATTATACTGTTCCACGACACCACATCTTTGTTCTTCATTCCCTCAAATACCCTATAAGCTTCTTGTATTTTCCCACATCTTGCATATAGACTGACCAAAGAATTTCTGACTGAAAGATCTTCTGAGTACCCAAAAACATGAGCTTGAGCATGAATCTGCTTACCTTGACATAGGGCTTGAATACCAGCACATGCACTTAGGGCACTAGAGAATCCAATGTTATCGGATATAATCCCACAGACGTGCATATCTTCAAAAAGTTTAAGCGCATCAATGAATAATTCATGTTGCGCATACCCAGCAATCATTGCTGTCCAAGAAACTAGATCATTCATAGTCATCCTATCTAGAATGCCCCTAGCTTGCTTAAGTTCTCCACATTTCGCATACATATCTATCAATACACTGGACACATAGGCATTGAGTTCAAATCCATCTTTTATGATTAGGGTGTGAATCTGCTTTCCGAGATCTGCAGCTCCCAGTAAAATACAGGTTCTTAAAATGCTTGGATAAGTGTATTGATTGGGTTTCAGGCCCCTACGCTGCATTTGGCAAAATAAATCGAATGATTTTCTAAGGTGTCCTATTTGCCCATATGCAACAAGCATCACATTCCATAGAACTATATTTTCTTTGCAGGTGGTATGAAACATCTTGTTGGCCATTTCAATATCAGAACACTTCACATAAAGATCAAGAAGAGACCCCTCAACTATAATATCACTAGATACACCTGATTTTATGACATAAGAATGCAATTGGACACCTTTTTCTAAAGCTCCGAGAGACGCACTCACACTTATGAGACTGGCAATTGTTACTGAGTCAGGTTTAAAACCTGAAGTTTGCATGATTCGAAAAATATGAAGAGCTGCCTCACTATTTCCACAATAAAGACGACCAGATATCAAAGAATTATATGTTACCTCATCATGGTGAGGCATGTCGTGGAAAACCTGTTCAGCGGAGCTCCAACTTTCACAACGGCAATAGAGAGAGATGAGAGCATTTCCCACGTGTGTTTCAGATAAGTATCCCCATTTCAGAGCTTGAGCATGCAGCTGTAATCCTAGGTCAAAATCTTCTGATTTTGTGCACAAACTTAGCACACTGGAGTACAGATACGGCGTGGGTACACTCCCTGATCTCTTCATTTGGAGAAAGAGACGAAGGGCATCTTCCTCACACCCATTAAGAGAAAACCCGGATATCATAGCTACCCATGAAACACTATCCTTAGAATGTATATCCCTGAAGACCAGCCAAGCTGAACCTATTGCGCTACTTTTTGCATACAAACCAATCAAAGGATTAGCAACATCTGAGTCAGAAGAAAGTCCATTTCTAATAATCTTAGAATGAATTTGTTTTACGTAATCAAGAGGAATAACTGAAGTACGACAAGCCGTCAGAGCACACGAAAAGGCACGCCCGTCAGGCATCAGTCCCTCTTCTACCATCATCGAGAGGCTCTCCAAAACTCCCCAGCTCTTCTTTTCCACCAACAGCGCATTCATAATTAAATTCCAAGAGGCCAAACTTCTCTGGGACATATTATCAGATATCAAGATTGCATCCTCCACATCGCCAAGGCAGGCATACACTTGCATAAGCTTGAGTTCCAAAACGTCATCTGCAGCAAAACCAGACTTGAGAATCCTACAATGTATCCTCTTAGCATTACTCAGGGAGTATGATTTCCGGCACCAATCTAACAGCAACAGATATGACAACATATCTGCACGAAGACCTCGGTCCTCCATTGCAAAGAGAACATGGAAACCATCTTTCTGAATCCCCTTTTCACCCACACTCTCTGCTCTCTCCTCCTCCGAAAGCTCATCAAACACCAAACAAGCAGCAGCAGCATTGGCAGACTGGCTGAAACAGACACATTTTGGTACGCTCCACTGCCACTTAATCAGCTACAGGTAAGCCCAAACAGAAAATAGCAGCTACAGTCAAGCATTTAAACCGCAAAATTTCTCGATAACCAATAAGCAAAGCTAGAGAGAGGGGAGCCACAAAGTTCACCTTGTCCCGCTTCCCGCCGGCGGACTTGAATGGAATATGGAAAGATACACGGGGCAGCGGTAAGGTTAATACGCGGCAAGCAGGCATAGAAGAGAGAACGGATAAGGGGTTTGGTGCCATGAATTCGCATTGGCCAGCACAAATTCCCTCCCACTCAGACCAGATACCACATTTGCCATGCCGTAGGAGCGGGCATTATAAGTGAAAGTAACGTCGAGCACAAAATAACCTATCCCGGCAAATAACCAACCAGAACGTCACCATTTTCCCACCTCCAAAAACGAAGATGGAGCACCACCAACTACATGTCACAATGAAGCATTCCCACAACTAGTGCACAAACAAACCAATCAATTGGAACGTAGTGTAAATAACAAGAGCAACCAGATTAACTAAACTAAATTGCTATACTACTCATGAATCAGGAGGAACAGCAACCTGACATGCCCAGCAAAATTAACACTGTAAAAGGGAAAAGCACTAATTCTTGAAAATGAACATGCAAAACTACGAAGATGAGTAGTTCAATCATATAAGAAGACCTAGGACATGGCGGTGACGGTCGGCGACGTCGTCGGCGGTGGCGTAGCGAGTTTGTGGGTGGGGGTTGGGTATTATAGACTATTAGCCGTCTAAATGAACCGCCCGGTTCGCAGGTATTGGGTTAAAATAACCATATTTTAAAGTTTTATATTATAAATTGCCAAATTTAAACTTTTATTCGATATAACCACGTCTCAAATTTTTATTTCCAGTTCTCCTATTCTTATTTCGCATGTAACCAATTTTTATGTTTTAAATATATTTGATTCATAATTTTTTTATTTTATTGACATAAATACCCTTAATTTGACTTAATTTTCTTAAACATATTTTTTTACATTCCATATAGCTAATGATATTTATGTTTTTTTTAAAAAATCTTCAAATTTAAAATATATTAGTTTAAACAAAATTTTAAATTTCTAATAAAATATAATAAGTTTAGATTAAAATTTATAACACACACACACAATATATATATATATATATATATTTGGAATTTTTATTGATTAAATTTCAAGCAAAATCTAAAATTTTACATTTTGAACTATACCTTAAAAATAATATAATTTTAGAATCTGTTCATCATTACTAATCTTTTTATTTTGATATATAAAGTTAGTAAAGATTATAACTTCTATTTATAACCATCGTTGTTTTGAATAAAAATGAGAATTTTATGCTTATTTTTGTCATTGAATAAAAAATAATGAGATTTAGTCATGTTTGATGTAAAAGTTGAAAAAATAGTTGTGTGTGATACAAATTTGAAAATTTGATTATTCATGAAATAAAAATTTGAAATTTAGACATGTATGATATTTTCCCTAAAAAAACCTTTTTAGGCCATCTCGAACTCGGCTTGACGGGTAATTCTAAGTCGAATTGAGGGAAATATATATATTGTAACACTCCGATTCATGTTCACCTAAGAACAAAATCAAAACTACTATGATCAAGTAGAGTCATATTTAAATCAATTTGCAAAACCCGTGATTCGAGTCACAGGTTTTATAGTCGTTAGCCGATCGGTTCAGCCGTCGGATCGAGTTGAGTGTATTTCAGAACACGTGTACTGAACCGATGCTGGTCACGTATATGAGCTGTGAGGGTAATGTGTAGCGAGGATGTGATGATAATGACATAAATGAGCAGAGAATGAGTTTTCAGAATACATGAGAGTATACAGTGGATGATTTTAAATTTATTATTTTGTGACCGTAGAAATAGTTTTAGGTTATTTACCGCGTTAGGATGCGTTATGGGATAGTTTGGGTGGGTTATTAGTTATAGAGCATGGTATTTGGATGTTGTGTGTTTTATTTTATTTTATAGGATTTTTCTTGATTTTTTTAGGATTTATTACGCGTTAGTTATTATTTTTGACTCGAGACATACTCGAGTCAAGTTTTATTTACGAAATTCCACCCAACGTGTTTTTTTTCCCTCCGACATTTTCCCCCCCTTTTACCCAAAACCCCAGCCGCCCCCATGCGCCGCCACCGCCGCCCAGTGCCGCCCGACCACTGACCGACGCCGCCCAGCCCCCGGCGAAGCGTCGCCGTGCTGCCCCGACCGGCCCCGGCCACCGTCTAGCCGCCGCAATGGTGGATTGCCGCGGCTAGCGCGGAGACCGCGTCATGGTCGCGGTGGCGATTCCACCGCCGGCGATCGTCGCCGCCAGGATCGATTGGTAGCCACGACCCTCTCGACCCGCTAGCGACCTTCCCCGACCAGAGCGCCGCCCTGGCCGGCCAGATTTAGCCACCACCGCCACCGCTCTATTTTTGGTATTTTTCGGCAAGCCGCCGCCTCTGTCGGCCGCGTTGACACCACAGACACGTCGGGCTCGCCGAGACGTTTCCGAAGGTACCCTATACGACCCCGATCCGATCAGTAGATGCCACCAGCGATTGTCGCCGGAAAACCGCCGGAAAGTCGCCGGAAACCGCCGGAAAATCAGAATTTTTGGAATTCGTTGGAATTCACCGGATCTTCCACGGAGTTCACCCGGTCGAACCCGATCGAATTTCGGATGTCGTGGAGCGCCGAATTCGAGGTTCAAGACGCACGCACGACGGAACCCTAGCCGTCGCCGATTGCCGACGACGCGAGGTATAACTACCTC
>JAVDBV010047882.1:0-24305 GCA_032619315.1 Piper longum
CGGCATGGTAGCCGGAGGCAGCGTCGGCCGGGGTGAAGGAGTGGCGGCGTGTAAGTGATTGGGGAGAGAGAAATGGTAGGTGGCATTCTCGTAATTAAAAGTTGACTAGATTTTAACTCGAGTAAAAAATAATAACTAACTTTAAATAATTCAAAAAAATATTCAAAAAAATATAAAATATAATACACATCGTAACATTAAAATTACATATTTTATAACTAATAACCCATCAATTTTGACTAAATGAAGTAAATTAATTCTTGTCCAATTTTTGATGAATCGGTCCAATTCAATGACTCCCTTTTAATCCGATTTAATGTCCGATTCCGATTTTTGCAACTATGCATTGGGCATGGTTTTGAGATATTTTGTGACACCCTGATCTAATGAACTATTGGGAAGATTGTCTCACATTGCTTCCCTCTTATCTGAGTTTTCCTTTGCCTTTTCTACTAATGATACTGTTAGTTTTGCTAGTATGACTCCAATCCATGAATAATCTGTGAAAACTTTAGAAGTTATTATTACTGAGTTGCAGAAGTTTGTTGGTCATTGGTGTTGTGTTTTGTTATCTGTACCGTATGTAGTTCTTCTAAATTGGAAAGTATTCTGGGTAATCATGACAATTTTTATAATTAGTTGAAAAGGTCACCTAACTGTTTATTCTTGTTCTCGTTAATTAAAGTGGCAGCAGTTCTATGCATGGATCCTTCAGTTTTTATGATCCACATCTATTTGGCTGATCCCTTTTACTCATATTTATAATTATTCAGACACCTTTCATGAAGTGAAAAGCAAACGAGAAAAGAAAAAGGAGGTACAATTTTCCTGCGATGATCTATGCTATCTTTTTTTGGATTTATTCTGGTAAAATTAGTTGAGTTCAGCCACTTTTCTAGCAGTTTGACGTCATCATTTGCTTCTTTTAGAATAAAGAGATCTCTGATATAAAGTCTCGAGGGTCCAATAGCACTTCAAGTCGTGGAGGGAAGTTTATGGCTAACACAAGCTTTGGGCGCAGTGACTCTAGCCAGCTTATTTCTAGCAGTGGTACATGGTGTTTGTTTTGGAAGTCTTTTCTAATCTATTGAATCTTGTTATTCACTGCCATACTTGTTTTGCCAGATACAGGACTTCTACGTGCCAGTTCTTCAGTCAAAAAAGAAAATGGAGGGGCTTTTCCTTCTTCTTCTATAAATTCTGCACTCAGCAGGTGTGGGAATGATGGCAGACATAATTAAAAATCTCTTAGTTCAGTTAACACTCATGTAAAGATGTTCTTGTAGTTAACCTAAGCGAAGCAATTTACTGAACAAAGTGGACAGTTGTTGTGACTTGAGATTGTAGTTAGATTATGCGTGTAGGATTTTTTTGCAGTTGTCTTTTGACAGCAGTTCAAGTGAACGATAATTAAGGCTCAAGGATGCAATAACCTGAGTGAGAGTTGGTGAAATGCTTCGTGTCTTAAGTTATTTATTTAAACTAGTGTCTTGATATTTGTTATTTTTCAGTGACAAAAACTTGGTTAATTGTTCATATTCTTTGGTCTACACTCTAACAAATTCTTGACTCGCCATTTTAGTTCAATGGGTGTTGATTTTAGCTATAATGCATTTGTTTTTATGTTTTCCTGGATTGTTGATGTGAAGTAAGCATATTGGGACCATGCAAAGTACGTGTTTAATGTCTTTGTTCTGTTCTGTTTCACTGCTAGTGATCAATAGCAGGCTTTTGCATCATATTTGCTGGAGCCCAGAAATTATAAGCTTCAGCTATGGCTGTACTTGCTTTTAAAACTAAAAAGAGTGGTGTTGAATGGTCCATATTTATTCGGCTAGTCATTTTGTATCTGCAAATACTTATGTTTTTAGCTGTGAAGATATTGCTTGACATATTGTTGGCAAGCTTGGTATGATCTATGCTTAGCATTAAATTGGAAGGTCTCTTTCTTACTGGTAGACCTCAATTTGTTTTCTAGCAATGAATGGTGCCGTCTTGTATAAACCTGCAGTTATTCCATTCATGCCGAGGTAAATAGACAGAGTGCTAAAGAATCTTCTGTGCCGGCACCTTGTCAGCCATCAGAGTATCAATCTACTTGGGCTGGCGTACCCCCTGGTCAATTGTCAATGGCTGACATTGTGAAAAGGGGTAGACCTCAAAACAGACCTCCGCCCTTACCATTTCCAAGCACGACTGAGCAGCATGTTGAGTACCCTCCTATTTTTGCATCTCTTCCATCCAAGGCTCATCCAAACTTGACAGGGTCACAAGCACTTGTTTCTGAAGTAGGTGACACAAGTAATGAAGTTGGTGCTTTTGATTCTGGGGGTAATGTAGGCGATCCTTCCATTTTGTTGCAAGAATCTGTTAGATGCACTAGTCCAGATGAGATACAGGTGCTGGATCATGATAAAGCTGTGATAAATAATAATTCAGTTCCAAATTTGGAAAGCCATTCAGAAGCAGATAGTATTGTTAATGTTTCTCATGTTGAAGATAATTCTTTTGATGACCGTCCTGACTACCTACAGAGGAGCTTTGAGCGTCAGGAAGGTATCTTTTTTCTTTTTCCCTTTTTCTGTAAAAGGCTATCAATTTACATGTGCTTGAAATTTAGATTCACAAATTTAAATGTAATGAACCTATACCTTTTTGCTACAGAAAATGATGGAAATTTACATCTACCGGTGTCTGACTATCCTGAAACTTCTCAAGTTGAGGATGCCAATATATCTGTATCATCAACAGCAGTGGATTTTCAGCAACTAAGTTTGCAGAGGGAAGAGGTGTGGATGCCTGAACCTACATTGAATGCAGAGGATAATCCTGCCGTGGTAATGCCTGATCACCTTCAAGTATCTTCTGCAGACTGTGCTCATCTGAACTTTGGCAGTTTTGGATCCGGTGTGAGTGCCGCCTCATTTTCAGGGCCTTTTGTGGAAAAAAATCTGGAAAATAATCTCCATGTTGTAGCTGCTGGTGCTGCTCTCCCTGATGAAAGGTACTGTTGTTTGTCTGCCACACCAAATTTTGTTAGTATTTTCATGAAGTTGATGCTTAAATGTGTTGAATATATGTTTCAATCCTTATACAGAAAGAATGAATACTATGGACATGATCAGCCTTCACTGTCACAACCTGAACCTCAGGTTGTGAGCCATGGTTCTGCCTCTCAAAGTATTCAAGGGCATCCATATACTTTTCCCACTGCTCTTGCAAGTTATGCATTTGAAAATGCTGCCCTGGCAAATGCTGCTGGAGTTTCCTCTGTACAAACGAATTCTCAGATGCATAGTTTGGCTCATTTATCAGGCATGCTGGTAATGAAAATTTTCTTTTGTTTGTATGTCTCTATTCCTTTTTCTTTCTCTACTTCTGCAGAATGTTACCCATGTAGGCAAGATTGAGTTTGGTTACTTAGAGATTTATCATTCTGAGCTTCAAATACTTGGAATGAGATGAAGTGTATTATTTGGAAGAAGAAATATTCTAGTTAGTGTTTCTGTACTGGCCATGACTATCTGTTTAACAAGTCTCTGGCACCTTGTGGATATATGTGCATTTGCTGTTTCTGTGGCGAATTTCTGACCTATTAGCACTTCCTGTATTTAACTGGTTTTGCGTTTGTTCCCCTCCTCTCTCATTATCTAATTGACTGGTATGTGTGCAGACATTTATGTGAATGTGCACTTGCATGTGTTGTGTTTCTATGGAGAACAGATAAGAATTGTATTAATAGTGTGTACACCAGGAAGTGGATTAGTAATGGTATGTTAGTTTTTTCTTTCCTTATATCCTTAAAGTTTACATGGAGAAAATGTAGACGGCTGCTCTTTGTTGCTTTCAGATGTTATTGCTATTTCCATGACACAAGTGGAGGCAGTCTAACTCTCTCTGTTTTTTATGCTTGTCTCAGCAATCATATCCAAGTTCTCTACCCAGTGGATTATTGGCGTCGACAGTCCAGCCTGTTAGAGAAATGGACCCAGTCTATTCCCCTTTTGCAACTGTAGGCCAGTCATTGCCTATGAAGCATAGCACGAGCATGCCTCCGTTAACCATTTCTGCGTTATCAGTGGCAGAGGTGTGTATCCCAGAGATTTGCTTGTCTTGCCCATTTTTTTTTGCTGGAACTTTTTGGAAAGATGAACCAAGAGCAAAATATTTATACAACCTTTTGATGTATTAGTTTTTTTTATTAATGTCTTTCAGGGTATTAAGTCCAATGTCTTGCCAACACATCAGTTTCCTGGGCAAACTTTGCCTAGCTCCAATCTTACACAGGGCCTAATTCCCCAGCATCTACCTGTTCACCCTTATTCTCCATCAAGCCTTTCACTCGCGCAATTCAGTGACATGATTGGCTACCCGTTTCTTCCTCAAAGTTATCCATATCTACCACCATATGGTGCGGGAAGTGGTGCTTTTCATCAGTCTCTGGCTGCGGGATCAGGCGCTGCTGGCTTAAAGTACACAGTTCCACAGTTTAAAACTCATACATCAGGGAATAGCTTGCCACAGGCTGGTGCTATTGCTCCTGGTTATGGGGGAAATTTTGGGAATGCTGCAAGCCTGAACAACTTGAACAATCTGAATGCTTCAAACAGGGGAGCTAGGACACTTGATGTTTTGCTGAGCTCTCAGTTAAAGGAAGGTAACCAATGTGTGTCTCTGCAGCAGGTGATCTCATTTGCGTGCTTGTTATGTTACTTTATGTATAATTTATTGAAGATCATAGTATATCTATGTTTTTTTGTTGCAGAACGAGGGATCAAACTCATGGATTCAAGGCCCTAATTCAAGAACCATGTCTACATTTCCACCAAACACATACTATGGTTTTCAGAATCAGAACCAGCCCGGTGGATTTCGAGAAGGACAGCAACCACCACCATATGGAGCTCTAGGCTACCCAAACATCTATCATTCACAGCCTGGTTTAGTCTCGCAGGAACATCTGCCTCCAACTGATGGAGCCCTTGGGACTTCCCAGGGTCCAAAATCGCAGCAGTCTTAACAAATCTGGCAGCAGAGCTACTGATTTGCATGCCCCTCTCTCATGGTTTTTCGGGGTAATGCTGTAGGAGTTGTTTTCAGACGCCCTAGTTATTTTCCTGGATTCTCTCAACTGTATATGCTAAAAGAGATCATCTCATCTGCTCCTGCCCTGTGCCATGAGGTCGCATCCTAAGGTACTGGTGATGACTTGACATCGAACTGGGCGATGCCTTGTTAATTTGCTAATTTCTAGGCGTTGTATAAGCACCTTCTTTCAAGTAAAGCTATTACACGTTTACTTTAAGGTCAGCTTTTATTGTGTGCTTGTTTTTTAATTGTTCTCTTCACTTGTATCTAATGTCTAACCTGTTCATGCAAGTACCATAATTTGGTAAAGAAATTGTCCTGCAGTGTTGTGGTATTCAAGTTCTTAAATGTAAACTTAAAAGTATCTGTTGGCAAAGGCAAATTACATGGTCTGAAGGCTGTTGAAATGTAGGACCAAAACTAATGCAAAACTAGATGGTTGGCCTCCTTATTATTATTAAACTATTTAACTACTGTATCTGTTTTGGTAGATGAATCAGCTGGATTCTCCTACTTAAATGGCACACTTCTTTCTCATTTGTTGAGGGCAAAGCAACCAGCCCCCTTTTCATTAGCTTTATATCATGGAACTCTGTTCGCCTTTTGCCAAAGAATAGCTGGAACAGAAATAGGTGTCGCTTCTGATAAGCCTGTCACAAACAAAGACTTGAAAGCTCATCTTGATGGTCGATCCAGCTATGGCTACAACAACCATTCCGATTGGTTCGACAAAGGTGGCGGATGGGGAGCCTATCCGGCGACCACGTGGACGACCTACTGGATCAAAGAACAAACCAAAGCCACCGATCATCATCACTCGTGACAGTGCAAATGCGCTGCGAGCTCATGCCATGGAGGTGAGCTCTGGCTGTGACGTTGGGGAGTGCATAGCTAACTTTGCCAGGGTGAAACAACGAGGAGTGTGCATCTTAAGTGGCTCAGGATGTGTTATGAACGTAACCTTGAGGCAATCGGCTGGATCCGGTGCCATTTTAGCTCTTCGGGGGCGGTTTGAGATAATATCGCTCTTTGGCTCCTTCCTCCCTCCCCCTGCCCCACCAGGCGTTGCCGGACTTACTGTCTACTTGGCCAGGGCGCCGGGCCAGGTTGTGGGTGGCAGCGTGATTGGAGCTCTGATTGCATCAGGCCCTGTGGTGGTCATGGCTGCAACTTTTGCCAATGCGACGTTTGATCGTCTACCCATGATTGATGATGAGGTTGCAGCACATAATCAACCGCACCACAATTGGCGAATTGAGATGCCAAACATGTATGGTATGCCTTCCGCTATAACTCCCAATGAATGTGTGTCTTCGGAGATGTACCCTTGGGTGCCAGGCCGCCCGCTAACAAAGTAGAGAATCTTGTGGTATTAACTCCATTGGAATGGGAATTGGAATTGGATCTTAATTATATAGCCATCATGTCTAATACTTGGGGCAGCAATCTATGCATGTCTTCTTATTCAAAAGCTCCCTACAATACCTTCATTTTAGTTCATAATGCTCATCACCTCTACCACATGTTCAAAGTTTGTAATTGCTAATTGTTTTTAACATATAAATGGAAGAATGTTGAGAAGTGAGCTAATCAAACATTAAAAATAAAATCACCCCATAATTTTGTAAGGGTATTACACTATTACTTAATACTTCCGATGAGTGTTTTTATGCGATATTTGATTAAGATGAAAATTGATCTTCCATGTTTGATGTATCCACTCAAAAGTTTTAACAAAATGAACATCTCCATTTAAATCATCACTTGCAGCGGGCCATGGCAACCGATATACGTTAACACCGTCTCACCAAATTGGTCCTTCCCCCACCGAATTAAAACACCACCTCTGATGTACATTACACACCAATGTCCACCTTCCATTCCTGTATACATATATATGCTGCTTCACTTGCCAAGGACGAAGTTAGCGGCATATGCCCATACATTGTTGTTGAGGGGGTCAGCCAATTTCTCCAGAGGTATCTTTCCGGTGACGATGGCCTGGACGAAGAAGCCGAACAAGGTGAACATGTCCAGCCTCCCGTTCTTTCACCTTCAACTCCGCTAATGCTTCTGGGTTGTTAGCGAGTCCCACTGGGTCGAAGCTGTCACCAGGGTATAGTGGTTCAGGGATCTCCCCGAGCGGTCCGCCGGCGATTCTGTACCCCTAGCTCCAAGGCACCCATTAAGATAACCTGGCTGGCCCAGATGGCGAGGATGCTCCGGGCATTGACAAGGTTTGGGTTGCCCAAGTAGTCAAGGCCCCCCTCGCTGAAGTCCTGGGATTCGGCCTTGAACTGCACGGCCTCTCCGAATTTGACATCGTTCCGAGCTAGAAGCTCAGGGAATATGCAGCCCAAGGCGCCGAGCAATGCCCAGCGTTTTAAACATTACTAGGAAGATGTCGTGTACGATAGATTTTAATTTAATGGATAAATTTTCTTAGCATAATAAAATAGACTATATAATATAATAATTTAATATTTTAGATATAAATTTTAAAATATGTTGGATATAGATTCTGACTTAATATAATTTTAAAATAGATCCAAATTGAATGAAAAAAAGAATATAATAATTTGATTTATATTTTTTATTTCAGTTATATTTTGCTTAATTAAATCATTAGAAGAGAGGCAATATTGAATTCTATTATTTTTATTAATAAGAATAGATTAGGGCAATGATATTGGAGGGATTTGGCAAGCCTTTCATAGATTACCATCTTCCATTAGGCACATCTCTACACCTTTGAGTTAGCGGTGATGTGGAAGGAAGCTTCTAACATGTTATCAACTAATTTCCAAGTTGGAAAGAACAATTTTTTATATTTAAATAATGGGTTGATGATCTGAATAATACAAAAATTAACAATTTTGCACGACTTGGTTTAAATTAGCAGGGATCACACAACACAATTCACAGTGGTTCTTTTTAAAAAAAAAAAACGAATTCACAAGGGTTCTATTTATTATCAATAGATCATAAGAAATAAGCAAATAGAAAATAAGGGCAGGGGTGAAATGAAAAGGGAAAAAAAGGAAGGTCCTGATCAATATATATTTGAAGCAAAATGGGTCCTGATCAGTGTAAATCTGAAGCAAAATCTTAACTTGTTTTCAGACCTTACAGCTAATACATTAATGAGACCCATAAAGTATTAGCACATAAGTAAAAACTTCACAAAGAAAATTTCTTAATTCCCTTTGCATGACAACTATCACGGTAGATCTTACAATTGCAGCTTAACCTGATTTTCATTCAAAAATTAATATAGGGTCTCCTAAAAGCTTTCTTTGTCGATAATCACTTTTAAATATATACAAGGCCCTACATAACTTGATAGATTCCTAATTGTTTGTTATTGACGAAATTAAAATGGGTTAAAAAAAGGAAATTAACATCTTACCAACAAGATCACCAACACCAATCCTAATTGTTTCTCCGTGCACCCCTTGCATGTTGGCAACTGAGCCCGCGGGTATCATTCCCTCTCGCACAAGGCCCCTACAAGCTGAACACCACCTAATCCGTCGACCACCATGAAAATGCATACAGAGCTAAATACTTTCTTCACAGCGCCATTGCTAAATGCTAAAATGAATGCTGGGTGGGCGAGAATTTCAATCATGTTAGAACTTTTGCCTCCACCGATTTCCTTTAAGGGATCATCTCCCCCATCCAACCAGCTTTGGAGTGATTGATTTCTCTAATTATTTACGTGCCTTCTAATTTGACTAGGATCTTCCCTCTTTTTTGTACATAAAATTCGGGTGGGTAATTGACCAAAAAAAAGAAAAGAAAAGAAAAGAAAAGATTCATGTAATCAGTAATATTTTAGCTGAAAGCAACTACGCAAACCCTGCCTCTATCGTGGAGGACTAATAATCACTAAATGTCAACATAAAACCACAGCCAATGAACATTTCTACCTCAGCAGTTAAAAAACCTATCTCTTTACAGATGTTCCTGAACGGAGCAAAGACCCAAACACAATTCTATGTCCTCGTACGTTGAAACATAATTTAGGCAATTGCTTTCCATCCACCTGTTTGGTGAAGCATGGCATCAATCTCATCTCCATCCTCCATTTCAAGCTGCAATACAGAAAAATACAAAAAAAAAGTTTACAATGGCACTACAAAATGGGGCAGACGTTTGTAGAACATTACACTTTAAAAAAATAAAGAGAGGAAAAATATTACTTCATCTGGGGTTTGCTCCCCACGCAGCCGACGTCCATCAAACAAGAAAGCAATGGAGTTGAAATCAACAGACTGCCTATCACAGTACGCATTCATAAGCTTCCGAAGCTGAGTACTGCGTTTGATCCGGAAGAAGACTTCATTCCCATCCTACACGACAAAGTTGAACACAATACTCCGGTGTCAACTGTTAACTACATAATTTATGACTTATTTTCCAGTAAATCTAATAGATATAAAATTCCGTACAAAAGACCCCACAGACTGAATGCCAAATATTAGAATTCGTTCAACAGCTTCTAGTTCTGTCAATATATCCTCGATAAACTATAGCTGATGAGCTAATTCCATTTTAAGAACCATTCAAATCGACACAGTACACCAAGAAGCTGAACTCCTAGATCATAATCCTAATGTGGGTAACTCTGATCTACTGGCATGCAAACTCGAAAGAAAAAGATACCTTTATTACATGAATTAGATATCGCTCAAATATTTATAGCACTGTCAAAAATATGCTGGGTAACTTAGTGGATGATCCCAGTTGATCTGGGGTTACAGTTGGTTCAAATAATTAGTACGAATCCTATTCGTGTCAAACATTACTATTTGCTTCATGCAAGTATGGACTCTTGCTCCAATCTGTAACAGGAAGACAAAACCAGTTGCATGTCCTATAGGAATTAACTCTTAGATCTAATCATTAGATGCCATGGATGGTAGAAAAAAAAGACGATTTTTGTTTACAACAACAACATCACCTTCTCATTCGGCAAACCGGATCTCATCGATCTTGTACAAAACAACAAAAGCACAAACCACACACGCATTCCATCAAAGCCACCATAACTCAACCAATACAACGGCTCTACATGATCCTTCCACAACTACAAGCCTACAACATCTATCAACCCAAACCCTACCACAAAGCCAGTAGCTTTTAATAACAAAATAAACTACAAAACACCATGTAGCACAAACCACCCATTTTACTATCCATAATTTACACAAAAATTGCAAAAAAAAAACCCAAGAAGAGAAATACCTGGCCTTTGACCTTGAGGTTGATATGAGCCGCCTGGTCGGGCTTCTTGTCCTCATCCTGCGTCGTCGCTCCGGAGCCAGACATCTTCGACCTCCGCCGCCGCCCAAAGTACTGGTTAGGGTTTGTTTGGCGTGGGGAAGGAGATGATCTCGTTACTTGATCAAACAAAAAGCGTCCACCGGATTCCAAACTCGTCTTCGCGGGTTTTCCGAACTAGATTTAATAAGTTGGGTTGGGTCCGGACGGATTTCTTCGTTGCTCTTATTTGAATGGCTGGGATCGTTTAGATCGACGATCGCAATCAATTAATTTTTTTTTTCTTTTCTTTAACAAATGCCATCCGAAACAATTATTTTCAAAAACCAAACCAAATATAATAATCAATTAAAAATTTTAAATACATCCTGTAAATATTAGAATTAAGTCTGTCATCATTTATAAAAGAATAGTTGAGTCAAATTTAAATTAATTTTTATTAAGTTCGGTTAAGTTTTTCTCTTTTTTGTTAAGCCGAGAGCATTATCAGATTCCTCTGTTGTAATAATAGCAATAGCTAAGTCAACATCTCAGAAAAAAAAAAAATCCATTTCAGACTTTCATGAGTGACCAGTATTCCCGAAAAAGCTGACAAGATAAGTTGGGATCGGATTCTCTATGTAATCATAAATACGAATAATAAAAATAAATAAATAACTATCCGGACCCGAACCAAATGTATTAATGTAGTTCCGAAAACTCGAAATGCGGTTTGGAATCCGAGGATTCTTTTCTATTTGCTCGCCTCCTTCTTCGGCGAGCACACCCCAACCGTTTCCTCGTAAAAGCAGAGGTCGAAGATGTCTGCCTCTGGCGCGACGACACAGGATGAGGACAAGAAGCCCGACCAGGTGGCTCACATCAACCTCAAGGTCAAAGGCCAGGTATTACTCTTCCGTTTTTTTTTGTTTTTGCAATATCTGGTGTTGTCTCGATTTGGGTGTTCTTGTTGATCAAATATGTCGGATTTGTGGGGTTTTAGTTGGAATATGTAGAACAAGGTAATTTGTTGAGGGTTTTTCGAATGTTATTGTATGTAAAGTTCAATGTTTGTTAGTTTGAGATGGAAGTTACGCTCAATTTCTTACCTGCTCGATAGGGACTTGTTTAGTGAACGGGAGAATGGCTGTTTTTGATCTTCGTATGTGATGGTATATACCAGGCATGGCAAATTGGCGCCCAGGTGTGACATTGAACAGTTTCATCATGTCGTCCATTAATGCCGAAAGACTACCTGGAATTTAACTGATTTGTGTGGAGTCATTATTTTGGATAAAGATCATTCGTTTTGTCTATTGATTGTGTCGAAGATGGGGATCCGGAGGGGTGGTGGAGTTGTTAGCGTGTTATATCTGAGCTGTGATTTTTTTATGGGAGACGTGTGGCTTGTACTTTTGTTTCTTTTGGATGGTAGACAGGATCTTTTATTGAATGAAGGTTCTGAATTTGTGTAATTGTTTTTTGCTATGTATGTCAGGGCAAGATCTTTCTTCCTTGCACCGTAGAATGAAGGGTAAACATGAATATACTGATTATTATTTCCTGCCTAAGGTTATCATGGCATATAATGGCTGACATGAATGTCAACTGGTTGGTGTAGTCTCAGTAAATTATTAAAAGATTGTCCCGAAGTAAATAGTAATATGCTAAACTTGATAGGAACTGGCCTAACGATAGAGTATCTAACCGAGGCCCCAAAGCAACTGAACAGAAAGAATAGGTTAATTACCACATTATGACCGCAACTAGATGCTACTCAATGATTTTTTATATTTCATTCTGTAATTAGGGTTACTCAACTTTTATGTTAATTAGATTTAGCAGGACATATGCCAGCAAATTATATACTTGATTTGTATGTATTGCATCCAACTTTGTATAGGATGAGAATGAGAGTTTTTTTGTTCTTATTGTTATTTTTAAAGTTTAATGTTTGTGAGTTTGAGTTGAAACCAATGTTCAATTTCTTACCTGCTAGATTGAGACTGGTTTAGTGAATGAGAGACTGCTGTTTTTTTTACCTACGTATGTTAGTGCATGATATATATCTGGTGGAGCAGATTGGAGGTGCCCCTGAATGGTATTGATCAGGGTCACCCAATTGATGATCAATGACAAAATACTACAGAAAATTTAACCAGTTTTAATGAGGCATGCAGAGTGGTGGTGAAATTGTTATTCTGAACTGTGATTTTTGATGGGATGCATGAGCGTTAGTGCTTTTGTTTATCTTGAATGGTAGGCGTGGATTCATTAACCTAATGATAGAATGCTGATTAGTTTTGTGTTTTATAATGCAAGGTCTTTCTACCCGTGATCATAGATTGAAGGGTAGGAACTGTATTGATTGGGGATATTGATTAGGATTTCCTCTTTAAGAAATAATGCCAAAAGGGTATTGTAAGTGGTTTCTGTCGTCTTATTAATTTGAATAAGAGTCATGAAGTAAAGAGTAATAGTATGCAGTGCCTGAAGGGATTTGCCTCAACTATATAGTGTCTAGCTGATGGTCCAAAGGAGTTAAGCGCAGTGAATAGGTTTCTGAACATATTATGACCGCAACTAGAATCTGTTGAATGAGTTCTTGTATTTCATTCTGTAATTGGGATCCTTTTTATTTACTTCTTTGCCAAACAGATTTTGCAGAGCTTAAGTAAATTTTATACTTGATAAGTATTGCATCCAAATTTGTATTGTAGGATGGGAATGAGGTCTTCTTCCGGATCAAACGTAGTACTCAGCTGCGGAAGCTTATGACTGCATACTGTGATAGGCAATCTGTTGATTTCAATTCCATTGCTTTTTTGTTTGATGGTCGTAGGCTGCGTGGAGAGCAAACTCCAGACGAGGTAATTTTATGTCTCTTTTTACAAACATGGTATAATTTTTAAATTGATTTCCTATTTTTCGCTATTGTAAGGGCTTTTCTAATTGTTTATTCAGCTTGAAATGGAAGATGGAGATGAGATTGATGCCATGCTGCACCAAACAGGCGGATGGAAATATATTGCTTAACTATACGAGGACAAGGATATAGTACTTCTGATCAGTGGAGAGCGGAGGGATATGTAAAGTAGGTTTTAACCGCATGTTTGGGTTTGTGGTTGACCATTGGGTTATTTATGCATGTGGGGAAACGTGCTAGATGCTTTCAGCAGTGTGCGCATGTTCCCCTGGTATTGTTATTTATAAAAGAGCTGATCTTCTCTAAACTTCTCATTAGTTTTATTTGTTTCATGCCGTGCATTTGATGACCGTCTATGAAATCGCCAGTTGTTCTTTTGTTGGTAGTTGGATTCTTTGTTGTTATATGCTAATTGCAACCTTAGTGAGCACGGTAAAACCATGTTATGTGGGGAGTTCTGGCTATTGGTTGTTTGACAGTGTTAGTTAAAGTGCGTGAGTGTAGCTGTTTATACTCAAACTTAAGAAGTCATTGCCGATCAGGCCACGTTTGCAACTCGGATTTACTTTTAATTCTATCTTTTATTCTCCCCTATAGAAGCAAGCTGTTTGTTGGGTGGGCAGTGTTCGTCACTTCTGATATTTCGATCATTCCCAAAGTCCTCGGTTTGAATGATCGGAAACAAAAGGGCCTCGGTTTGAATGGAACGTCATTAATTCTCACAATTCATGAATGTAAACCAACGAAAGGCGTCATAGAGAAGACAAAAGCACGAATCACCAAAGTTAGTTCTTGAATCAAATTCCTAAAAGCTTGAGTTTTTAACATCTCGCGCCCCGCGGGGTTCATCATCTTGATATTCCTAGTCTCGGTTGAAGGAATCAGAATCAGAATCGAAATTGAAATCGGTCCGAATCGGTTATATAAAAATATATATTGACAATTTATAATATAAATATATAAAAATCATATATTGATGTTATTTTGATATTATTATGTGTATTATAATTTATTATATTTTTAATATTTTTTTAAATTTTTTAAAATTATTTTGAATTAACTAATATTTTATATTCGAGTCAGACTCAAGTCAATTTTTAATTACGAAAATGCCACCCTCTCCCTCCCCTCCACCCATCACCGCCGCCCTGCCCCGCCCCCTCCCCCATTTCCGAGTCCAATCCGACTCGGCCAATTTCTGTAACCATGGTCTCCAGTTGTTTCTATATGCAAATCTAAATGGCTGCTTCGAGGGCTTCAAAGCTAAATATGGTTTTGTTCACGGTTGATAAAACACCGATATTAATTAAAAATCTTTACTTCTTTTTTTCATTCTTAATCAAATTCAATTGTGTTAGCGTTTAGTTTTTTAACAAAAGACTAAATTAAGATTGATCTGTATCAATAAGATATTAAGGGTATAAATAATGAACTTTGTAGATAGATATAAAGTTTATAATGTATCGGATATGTAGAGAATGTTGAGTTAAGATTTTAAAAGATATGAACATAAAATTGATTATATTTTTGATGGATAAAAATGAAATTAAGATTAAAATCTTATTCAAACTCACAACAAATAATTTTTCTTTCTGTTCCATGTATTTCTTGCTGATCGTGTGAAGGATATTTCTAAAATTTTCGTCTATTTTACGTCATGCATTTCTGTGTTCTGGGATTTTATCCATTTCATGCAGACAAAACGGTTTTAACTCACGATAGACTAAACAAGTATAGATTCATTCGGATCCATTCCAAGGAAGATGAATAATTAATGTGACTTTATAACTTTTTACCTGCACTCATAATCATCTCATCAGCGATAATGGCTTGTACTAACCACATTAAAAATAATTAACCAAAATGAAAATTCAGCAAATAACAGTTCCAAAGAGAGATCGAAGTATAATTATGAACAAAGTAGTTGCAAAATCTACTCTTCGTGTAACCAGTTCTAACAGTTCCGGGTGAAAATGGCTACAGCAGCAAATCATTTAAAAAAAAAACAAAACAAAGGGAGGGAAGATGTTGGCACCATAGCGAGCCAGTTGCTCATTAAATTAGGGAGCAATAGCTTTCTGAGATGCAACATGACTGTCAGACGCTCCTGGGCTCTTCTCATGGCACCCACTTGTTCAAGGGCGAGAGAGCTTCCCCTGTTAGCAGGGAAGAAGACGACACTGGAGCATCAAGCCCTGTCACGATGGAACCCTTTATACGAAAATATATGTAAAGATGGGCCAATAATCTGAGCCCTAATTTAAGCCCATCTTCCAGCTTTCTGAATCTCTGATCTTACCAATTCCCCAATGTGTGTTTTACGGCAATTTAGTTTTACAGAGTTGGGTACGCGGCAGTTCTCAAATCCTATTGTAATTCGGTTACAGAGATGCACCCGCGGGCCGCTATTCTGATGTTTGCCTACCCCGTCCATTTTGATAACCGCAAAACTCTTAGGGAAAATATAAGTTTCTTTTAAAAATAGATAAATTTTTAAAATTATTATTCATCAAAACCATAAGATCAAATTCAAATGATCAAACCTCATAGTCGAGCTCATCCCTCCACAGCTAATCATAAAAAATAATCCACAATGGTTCCAAAATGTAAAGAAGAAGATAAGAAGAATAAGAGGATAAGAAAGGATACTCGGGATTTTGGGAACTTAAAATGAGGAATAAAAATTGGTTGAGTAGGTAAGGATTCAATGGCCGTAATCATAAACTAGAGTTGAGAGTTATATAAAAACATCACATTAACATGAAGAAATATGGGGTTCGTTGCTTTGAAGAAAATTAAAGAAGAAAAGGAGACAAGAAGAGAGGAGAAAGGGAAGAGTCCCTCGCTAGAGAACCTTTTCGGTGATCCCCCAACCTATTGTTGCTATCCACCAAAGAAAGATGGACCACCTTCCTGTTCATTGCCCACCTCCTGAAGAGCTTTCGAGGAGTTGCAGAAATTGTCACCATCTCATGTGCTCCATTTGTTGATCATCATCACCGTTGAAGATTATCTTGAAGTCAAACTGTTCATCGCTGCTTTGCCACAATACATCTACTTGAAATGTGAGCTTTTTCTCTTAACAGGTGAAAACAAAGGAGAAAACTGTAGTGAATAGTTGATTTTATGATTATTTTTCAATCAATGTTGGCCGCTCATAACCCAACCTTAGAGTCCAAAGTGAAGCCAGTAAAGTAATCTTCAGTTCTAGGTGGAGTCCCGTCGGAATTCATTGTCATAGTCATCGAAATTTTTCAATGAAGTTGCTGATGAGAGAAGACAAAAAACGGAGGAAAAACTTGTTGCAAAGAGTTGATTTTGTGGTTGTTTTTTAACCAACTCTAGTTGTTTACAACCCAAACTTGATGTCCAAAGTAAAGCTAGTTCTGGGTGGAGTCGTGCGATAATTTTGAAATGAAGTTGCTGACCTAAGCAAGGAAAGAATAGAAAGCTGCCAACTTGGAGATCTCCATCTGGCTAGGCTAGGCCACTAATGGCCAAACTGACATTGCCACTATACTCTCCTCAACACCGTCAACAAACCCAAGTTGACATCCATCCTAAGAAGAGCCTCTAGTGGCAATAAATTGCCCAAAAGAGGCCTGCAAGAGGTGTGGATAACCTGCAAGCCACCATCTTTCCAGCCTCCATTTAACCGACAGAAGCCATCGCGGGACAAGCAAGTTCTTCCAATCAATTTACCTTGTCTTCAGGTACAAATCCAAATCGAGTCCCACCACATCAAGCTTTCAGGATCAGTTTTGCAGAGATTTCCATCACCATTGCCACCCATTGGCGCTGCTACTTATAGTCAAACAAATGTCGAATCACTCTTTAGTTGGAGATCTACAGATCTAGGAGATCGTCGCCAGAAACATTGTCGTCTGGCCTCAAAGTCGGCATTGCACCACAGTTGTAGTCGGGTCCGTAGGCCCATTTATCTCTGATCGTGTTCGCGACCACGAGGATTTATCCATCGAATTGATCAAATTCGTGAATAGACCAGATCTGTGACTGCGTTAGTGACACGCCCGCAAACCAGATTAGAACTAGGGCACCGCACACCTCCCGCAGACCGGCGCACGCAGAGAGAAAAAAAAAGGATGTGTGTGCCAAAGGCGGATCAATTCAAAAGGAAAAAAATTCTCTATTTTACTAGTAGATTGTGATTTTCAATCTCAGTGTGAATTGATTTAGGGGTTTGAATTGAACTATAAGGAATTATGTAAAAATCTCGGGTGTTTATTTCTCGCTTGCAGTATTATTTTTATTTAGCTCACATGATTCTTTTGTACACCAAGGGCGCCTTTAGTCCTACCGAACCATCTAACCCAAAGTAAAGAATGATTTGCAGGAGTGGCAATTCTGCACCATTATTTTTTATTTAAAGATAAAAATACCCATATGAACCCATTTTTATGAAGATAAAGTTGATAATGAATAAAAGTTATAATATTTACTAACTTCGTATATAAGACTAAAAAATTTATTTATAAGTGATGAATAGAATTTAAAATCATATTATTGATGAGGTAAAAAGCCAAAAGTATTTTTTTATTTTGACTGTTAGGTCATTAAAATTTTAAAAATAAAAAAGAATATAAAATATATAAATTTTGGGTACTTGAAATTTGAATTTAAAATTGTCATATTTTATTAGAAATTTAAACTATTGTTTTATCTAATATATTTTAATTTTGAATAAAAGATCTTAAAAAATTAAATTTCATTCATAGTATAAAATGTAAGAAAAATTGAAGTTAAATTAAAGGCATTATGTTAATAAAGTAAAACTTATGATCTAAATGCAATTAAAATATATGAATTGCTATATATGAAATAAAAATTGGTGAACCAGCTATATATGATATAATTTTGAAATTTTAACTATTTTTGAAAGAATAATTTGAAAAATAACTATTTTTATATGTTCGCGAACTCTTTTATTTGTAGGAAATTAACCCGGCCAAATGAACAAATCAACTTAACTAGAGTTCTTCTAAAGGCCAATTATGTTAATAAAGTAAAAGTTATGATTTAAATACGATTAAAATATATGAATTAGATATACGTGAAATAAAAATTGATGAAATATAATTTTGAGATTTTGATTATTTTTAAAAGAATCATTTGAAATGTAACTATTTCTTATATTTTCGCGAACTCTATTATCTTTAGGTAGTTGGGTTGGGACCGTGGCCAAAGGGGCCAATCGGCCCAACTAGAGTTCTCCAGCAGGCCCAATTACAAAACCCGTTATCGTCTTCCTAGGGCACAAGGTCGCTCCTTCAGCCTCCCGGGGAGGAGGAGAGGTTTGAGGTTCGAACCGGCGAGCAAACCGTTCCTCCTCTCGACGCTACCATGGCGAATCGTACGTCTCTTTGAATCTGATTGCTGTGTTGTATTTTGGTTTTTTTTCTTGGATTCGATTGTTTGTGTTAGTTGCATTGAATTTTATGTTTCTGTGGCCGATTCCTGTTTGTTCACTGATGCTTGTTGTTTGGAAATTTTGAGTTTCGAAATCAGCAATGGCGCGGTCTTTTCTACAAGTTGCGGCTACTGAGGAGGTTGCTTCGCCTCTTCGCGTCGTCCAGATTGAAGGACTGGTAATTGTTGTGTTTTTTTTTTGTTTTCTTTACTTGGTTTCCGATTTGTAATGGTAATTCCTAATTGTTGCTTTCTTGGACGAGTTGCACATATTGGTTTTTTTTTTGTTTCATGAAATTGTAATCGTTCTTGTAATTATCAATGGTTGTCTTTTTTTTTTTGGATAGTTTTAATTTTTCTTTGATTTGCCTTTTACTGTTGTTACTGGATGAGTTGTCCTTATTCTTCATAGGGTTGAGTTGGTTCTGTAATTGATTGTAGTTATTAACTATTGTTTTTGTGAATCAGTATACTTATTTATTGATTGGTATTTCCTGGTGCCATCCTTTGATCAAATTGTAATTGCTCCTGTGATTTAGCTCTCCATGTAGCCTTCAACTGATATGAAAATTGTTTCTGAGAGTAGAAACCATGTTCTCTAGTGTAATGGATTTGCTGGGTGCAAGCGATACATATGCTCATATGCAGTAACAGCCACATCACACATCATAATTTTGTGAGCCCGAAATATTATATGCTTAAAAATAGACAATACATAGATTGCAAATTATCGTTTTGTGACCTCTCTTCTCTGTGTTTTCTGCTTTGTTTCTTATGAGAGTTTATACTTACCAACCTTCTAGATGCTGCTAGTGCGTGAATTCGTAGATGTGGTTTTACTTTTGTACTTGATAGGCTAGTCATTAGCGACTTCAAATGTAGCTGTGGATTGTAGTTGATTTTGTTTAAGGCTTATAATCTTGTAGAGTGGGTGGAGAATTTATCTCTCTAACCAATAGTTTGTAGGAACTTTTCTGTGTCAGAGATTTATCATCATTGTCATCAAAGGATGGTAATTTAACAATTGTTTCCTTGCTTTTTAGAGGATGTTTATTAGCAATTGTTATATGGTTAACTAGTTTGCTATTTTAAAGTTAGTTATGGGAAATAAGAACAACCTCACTCCCTCCCTCCTTTCTTTCTTTCTTTCTTAATTTCCTTTCATTTTTTATTCTTCTTCTACTTCTTCTTTCTTTCATTCTTTCTTTCTTTCTTTCCTTTTTTTTTGGACATCAGATTAGTCATTTATTATTAGATACTTGCACGTGACTTTTGTCTCAATATAGTGTTTCTGCACTAGTCTTTAATTACTTACGAGTTACTCTGATTACTGTTATCTGCAGGTGATCTTAAAGATAATCAAACACTGCAAGGAATTTTCTCCGGCCCTAGTCACAGGCCAGCTTCTTGGGCTGGATGTTGGTAGCGTTCTTGAAGTTTCTAATTGCTTTCCATTTCCGGTATGCAGGTCCATCATGTGCATGTAATTTCATGGTCATTTGTTCTTCATTGTTCTAGTGTTGTTGTCTTCATAATGTGCTCTTAGGCGCATTTGTTGTTGTTTAATTGATGATAGACTCGGGAGGAAGATGAGGAGATGGAAGCTGATGGTGCAAATTATCAGCTTGAGATGATGAGATGCCTGAGGGAGGTCAATGTTGACAACAATACTGTTGGATGGTTGGTTCCCTTCTTGTTTGTGTGTTACTTGTGTGGATATTGTGATTTACTCTTACATTATGAAACAACATTGAATCATTGGTATGATTATTATGTAGAGTTTTGTTTTTCCTTGTCTAGAGGTTTTCATATCTATGACATCATTGATGATGCTATTATTAATAGTGGTATACACATTGTGATGAATCTGGCTGTGCTGCTGCAACTCAATCAAATTGTTTTATGCCCTAAACCATCTTCTGCAAATGGTTGTCATTTTTTTAGTCTTATTTCCTTTGCTATCATATAAATTTGTGGTTGAAATTTTTAAGATGGATATAGTTCATTTGAGTTCAGATGGGCTTCAGCCATCTATACACTCTATTTTTAAGAGAATATAAAAAATATTTGTTATTTCTAAGTAAAGGCAATTTCCACTTTGCCTGTTATAAATGCTAAGTATAGAAGCCATTTAAATCAAGATTTTGTACAACATGATTGCAGTGTCTGTTGCAGAATCTTTCTTTGTTTTTTTTTATTTTCATATTCCTTCAATTTAGTTGACCATTTATTAACTAATTAATTATCAATAGGTTTCATTTATCAAGAAGACTGGTGTGTGCAAATCTTTGGCATACTGGCTGGTGTTTGTTCATGTACTGTTTGGTGCATTTTTTTTATATAAAGAATTGTTTTGTATGTTTGATTTCTTTGAGCATGTTGTGTGAACACTGTTAAATGAGGATTAAAGCTGTAGTGTTTTTGGAAACTTTTTTTTTTTAAAATGTGACAAGACTGTTTGAAACTTGAGGCATGGATGAAACATTTTATATTGATAATTTGCTTCATTTTTATCTAAATGTGTAATAGAAGACCTTGAACATACTTAAGCTACTGTTTCTGTTCCCTAAATATACTATAATAATTTTTTTTTCAACGTGCTTTCATCTTTTCCTCATTTGACAGGTACCAGTCAACTCTTATGGGATCTTATCTTTCAGTTGAATTGATTGAAACATTTGTTAATTATCAGGTATAAGTTGATTAGCTGATATTTATCAGTATAAAAAAATAATAATTGGTTGTCACTGCTGTCTGTTGTCTTGTATGCAATCCTAATCCTTGTAATTAGTCTTTAATAGTTGAAACATAATCCTTGTGTTTTCAAGATTGCGAGTTATGACAAGAAAGTGAACTATTGCACGACTCGAATATCATTGACTTTTGGAATTTGAAGACATGTGACTTGCATGTTCCTCGTATTTTTAAACTTTTTTTTTTCCAATTTCACAATTAGAAAGAATCTGACTTTTTAACTTATGATACCTCTTTAACTAACTGAGTTACAACTGAGTGAAATCTAAGCTGTGATCTTGTGATGTGCTGATTAAAATTTCTTCCTCCATATCATTTATGAACATTTTTGGGTCCCACAATCAAACATTTATTTCTATTTTAGTGCTATGAGTGTCACCTTGGAATAAGAAAATTTTATATTACTTGATCTTTTAAGTCAGGCTGATTATTTTATTTATGGATCGCAGGAGAATATTAGGCGGTGCGTTTGCATCATATACGATCCATCCAGGTCTAATCAGGGTATTTTGGCCTTGAAGGCTTTGAAGCTCTCTGATTCATTTATGGATCTTTACCGCAATAACAATTTCACTGGAGAAAAGTATTTCCAATCGCTCATCTGAACATAAATATATGTCGTATTCACTATCTACTTTCATTTGATTCTCATTGAGTGTACTTCCTGTTTGCAGGCTGAGGGAGAAAAGCTTGACGTGGGTGGATATATTTGAGGAAATTCCTGTGGGTTGCTTTATTTGTCTATTTTTTGTTGTTTTTTAACTACTTGCTTGGGCTTTCTTATTGGACATAATTGCTTCTAGTGTTTTTTTTTTATCAACCTTGTTTCTTTTCTTCATTTTTGTTATTTATTGTACAGATAAAAGTGTCAAATTCTGCTCTTATTAGTGCATTCATGATGGAGCTTGAACCTGACACACCTGTTTCTCAGGTTCTTACTTTATTTAATGTTTAGTGATTTAAATGTTACTCTAGTTGCTCATTCTTGATTTAGCCATTTTTTCTCCGTCAGTGTGATTATGATCGTCTGGAGCTGTCGAGTAAACCATATCTAGAGAGGAATGTTGAATTTTTAATCGAATGTATGGATGATCTGTCATCAGAACAACAGAAGGTAATTCAACATTTTTGGTAGTTTTAAAAAGGTTTATTTCTACTGACATTCATATCGTGTTCACTTGGCAGTTTCAATTCTATTATAGAAGCTTATCCCGCCAGCAAGCCCAGCAACAATCATGGCTTCAGAAGCGGAGGTATATATTTTTTATAACTTCCAGTTTACAGATTAAGTATGAAGCTATTTCATTGGTATTGTGAATATAGTACCAAGTTTATGTTTATGGCATGAAATTGTTGCTAATGACTGAAGATTAGAGTTAGAGAAGCATTTGCAGGCCCATATATTTTGCTACATTATCATTTTTGCTTTGGAGAGTGTTGTAACCCATGCTGATGGTATGTTTGACCCTAGGGCGGACAACATGGCACGAAGAGCTGCAGGTGAAGAGCCACTGGCGGAAGAGGATCCATCGAATCCGATATTTAAACCCCTCCCAGAGCCATCTCGACTTGAGAGTTATCTCATTACTAATCAAGTTTCAAATTACTGTAACCAAATCAATGGGTGAGTTATGTTTCAATATTTTTTGAAAACTGATGGTTGTTTCTTTAATAATACTTGAATAACTGGTCTTGGTTTTGTCAGGGTTATTGGCCAGAGTTTCAACAAATTGTATTTGATGAAAGCTCTGCATGAAAATTAGCTTCTCATTTCAGTTTCTTTTGTAATTTGTTACATTCCGAGATTACCGGTTGGGCTTGTCCGTTAAAAGGTGGAAGGAAGCAGTGTAATTTGATCTTCATTTTTATCATTTTCGGGATCAATTTTGTTTGTCATCAGACGATGGGTTGTTTGATCTGTGTACCGGCATTTTTTATTTATTTATTTTGATTCCCTTCTCTTGTGGAATCAGGCGTTTTTGCAGCAAGAGAAAATTATTACAGTATATATATATATATATATATATATATATATATGGCCACTCGGTTGTCGAAAGTTTCGGCCCGATGAGTTATTTCATATTTTTTGTTTTATATGCTTCTACAAGATATACTGGCCTTAATTTTAATTTGCAACTTCTACTAGACACTAGGCGGATTGTCTGGTCGAAGTTTCTACTTGTAGAGTTTGTTTAGGTTGCAGAATTTTTTTTATTCCCAATCATCATGGTACCCGGTGGGTACGTGAGCTGTTTTACGATGACGGAAAGTAGCGTGGAAGGGTAAAATGACGGCGAGTAGCTATGGCTAAAGGAATTATAAATAATTGTCTAAATTAATGGTAAAGAGACTATTTAAGTTTATGTAGAAGGATTATAAAGATTGATATAAAAATGGATCTATAGATCTCATGTATAATACTTATGTCCAATATTTGGATAATAATCAATAGAAATAAGTGAAGGATTTAAAGATAATCGTTTGGTAACAGAAGAACATGAATTCCACCCACATCCGCATTTAGATGTTTTTGGAGGGTTAACGTAGTTGGAGATTTGAGAGTTATTTTTGGGTGGTTCATTCACGGATAATAATTGAAGCTTGCATCATGGCAACAAATGCACTTAAAAACATAGACAGGTTCGGCAGAGATACAACAATTCACAAGAGTAATACCAATGGGGAAGCAGACATTTTTTTTTATAATATTCGCCACTCGCTCATTTGATGTAGTAAGGAAGGTCAAGCACATAGAGAAGGAAGTAAGCCCAGATGACCCCGGAGATGCCTCCGAAGAAGAAGCCGCCAGAGAACTGCGCCCACCCGTCCGCCGTCTGGAGCTTGT
>JAVDBV010047883.1:0-38168 GCA_032619315.1 Piper longum
TATATATATATATATAGGCCTGGGTAGGGAATTTAATATAATAGGCCCGAAGGCAACTTGTGGTGGATTTCGTTTTCGAAAACATACTCGAGGGATCTCATCCTCGATGGTTATTAATCCGGAAATGCGATCGGCTAAATGGCCCGAGTTAAATGGGATCCAATAAAACTCCACTTAACTCATCCTAGAAGTAGAAAACCAAACATGCGATGGAATAGAGTGTAAAACAAATACGAGTCCTAAACGGACCTGGTAGAAGATCCAAGCGTGTCCACGCGCCTAAGCGGCGAGCTCCTACTCCATACCTACACATCAGAACCTAATACTAACGCCCGCTAACTACATGATGCATCAAACTCATAGTATTATCACACTTACAATGCAAACATTTATCTGTAGTCAAACAATTATTAATGTAAATAATTCTAAGTCACCCTATTCATATCAATTTTATTATATTTTTCTAGATTACATTAGCCACTTATCATGCTCAGACTACATCATTAGTCGCTTAATCCTCATCATTCTTAATCACATCATCTAACTCACTATTTCATTCACATTTAGGCATTTATCACATAAATTATTCAACCCTAGCATGCTGTCTAACAATCATCAATCCCAAATAATAAACTTGGAGGCAGTTATACCTCGTGTCGTCAACAATCGGCGACGGTTAGGGTTTTGTCGTGTGTGAGACTCGAACCTCGAATTCGGCGCTCGACGGTATCCGAAGCTCGATCGGGTTTGACTGGATGATCTCTGTGGAAGATCCAGTGAATTTCAGCGAATTCCAACAATTCCGGTTTTCCGGCAAGTTCCGGCGGATTTCCATGGTTTTCCGGCAACTCTCCGGCGGTTTTCCGGCGATAATCGCCGGTGGTGTATACTAGTCGGATTGGGGCCGTATAGGGTACGATCGGAACCACCTCGACGAGCCCGACGTGTCTATGGTGTCAACGCAGCCGACGGAGGTGGCGACTTGCTGGGAAAGGGCAAAAACAGTGCATCGGTGGTGGGTGGCTACATCCGGCCGGCCAGGGCGGCAACGGGCGGCGCTCTGGTCGGGGAAGGTCACTGGGTGGCTGGTGATGATGAGCCGACGACACGATGGCGATGGCAACAGTTGTCGGCGGCCCGATCGGCGTCGCGAGCACAGAGCAACCCGTGGCCGTTGCTCGCATCGTGGATGCCGGACTACGGCCGGGCCTGACCGGGGCAGTACGGCAACGCCGTCATGGGTGGGGAGCGGCGTCAGTCGGCGGCAGGGCGGTGCCAACAGCGACGATGGCGGCACTCCAAGGTGGGAGCAAGGGTTTGGGAGGGGAAAAGTGTCGGGAGGGAAAAGAAAAGGTTGGATGGCAAATCATAAATAAAACTTGACTCGACTTTGAGTCGAGTCAAAATAATTACTAACTCGTAATAAATTCTGAAAAAATCCAAACAAATCGGGAAAAATCCCAAAAAATAAAATAAATAGACAACATCCAAGTGTCATGCTCCATTACTAATAACCCACCCAAACTAACCCTATAACGTGTCCTAACGCGGTAAACGGCGTAAAACTATGTCTACGGTTACAAACTGAAGAAATCTAAAATCATCAACTATATACTCTCATATATTCTTATAACTCATTCATGACGTTATCATCACATACTCAGGTACACATGACCCTCATAGCTCATACATGTGACCAGCATCGGCTCAGTACATGTGTTCTGAAACATACTCAACTCGATCCGACGGTTGAACCGATCGACTAACGACTATAAAACTGTGACTCGAATCACGGGTTTTACAATCAGTATATACAATAACTTTTGAACCTAGCAAATATGATCTAAACTTATCAACAACATGCACTACTACTAAGAGTTCTTATTCAGTTGTAGTATAATTGAGCTGTGCATCATTCAATATCTTACTAATGTAAAAGATTGCATAATAAACATGACCCTTCCTTTGGCCTAAAATAGCATTGTGTGCATGGTCACTGGCATCACACATTAGTTCAAAAGGTTGTGACCAATTCGTTCCAATAACAATCGGGGCTGAAATCAATTTTTGTTTAAGAATTATAAATTTCATCTTTTTCTAATGAAGCACATAAAGGCTTTAAGATCTAAAAGAAATCCTTTATAAACGGTCTGTAGAATCCCGCATGTCCTAAGAAACTCCTAATTTCTTTCACCGATGTAGGAGGATAACTACAATTTTTGCCTTGTCTACTTCAAGTCCTTGACATAAAACTTTATGCCCCAAGACTATTCCTTCCTGCACCATAAAATGAAAATTTCCCAATTAAGAAAAAGATTATTATCTTGGAAACGTTTAAAAACATAAGATAAAATAGACAAGTAGTCATAAAAAATCTTTCCAAAAACAGTGAAGGCATTCATAAACACTTTTAGGTCATGTTCAACCATGTATGTAAAGATGGTCATCATGCATCTCTGGAATATAGTGATAGCATTGCACAAGCGAAAGGGCATTCGCCGAAAAGTGAAAGTGTCATAAGGACAAGTGAAGGTCGTCTTCTCTTGATATTCGGGCCCAATGGTAATTTGATTGTAGCCTAAATATCCATCAAGTAAACAAAAGTAAGCATTCACTACTAATCTATCAAGCATTTGATCAATAAAAGGAAGAGGAAAGCAATCCTTTTTTGTAGCCTTGTTGAACTTCCTATTGTCCATTCACACACGCCACCCAGTGATGGTTCTTGTAAAAATTTGTTCACCTCTCTCATTTTTTACCACAGTCACACCTCTTGACTTCGGAACACATTGTACTAGATACTATTAGTAATGAGATATATGACTCCGACATCAATTACTTGATAATCTCCTTTTTTACCACTTCTTTTATGTTGGGATTGAATCATCGATAGTGCTCCATAGTTGGTTTGCATCTATCTTCCAAGTTGATCCTATGCATACAAAAGGATGGATGAAGCCTTTTATGTCTACTATGGTCCAAGCAATAGTCGACTTGTGATCCGTTAGTATTCTAATCAGCTTTTCTTTCGGCACTATGGATAGCTCTGAAAAAATAATAACATGAAGAGTATCGTTAGGGCCTAAGAAAGTATACTTCAAATGTCTTGAAAGTTATTTTAACTTCAAAGTAGGGGATACATCAACTGATGGCAAAAATCTATGAGATGGTAGATTTAAGGTCTCCACAACTCTGAATCTCCTTGGCATGATTGGTTATGAATGTAGTACATAAACCATATCTTGCACATCATAATCTTCTTCACAAAAGAACTTAGGGCCTTAAGTAATGAATCACTCAACTGATCCCCTTTGTACATTATTTTATCACAGTTCAATTCTAGAATAATCATATGTTACATCTGGGTAATTCATGGATTTAAAGATGTTAAATGTGACATATTCCTTATTTACCTAAGTTTAAGTTCTCCGGCACCACATCGAACCTCTCCCAACGATGAGTGGCACATTGTCATTCCTTCCTTCCATTTCGAGCACCACAAAATTTGCAGGGAAGATAAACTTGTCAACTTTTAGCAAAACATCTTCTATTACTCCTTTGGGGTACACTAATGACTAGTCAACCAAGTAGAGTATGATGTTTGTAGGGGCAATGCCCTGGATCTCTAACCTATTAAAAATAGAAAAAGACATAAGATTAATGCTAGAACCTAACTCACATAAAGAATTATAATGAACATTTACTTCTCTTGAACATTGAATCATAAATCTACCCGGGTTTTTCATCTTAGGAGGTAGTTTTCTTTGGAAGATAATACTACATTCCTCTGTCATAGCCACCACTTCATGGTCATCTACTCTCCTTTTCTTTGGTAGAATATCTTTCAACTATTTTATATAACTAGGCATCTGCTCAAGTGCTTTAGGAAAAGGTAAGTTAATTTGTAATTTCTTAGATACATTAAGAAACTTTTGCAATTGTTTTTCATCACCTTGTTTCTTTAGTCTAGAAGGGAATGATACCTTTTGCCGATCTCTTCTATACGCACCTCATCTTTCTCTTTTCCTTTCCTTCCAAGTAGACCATCCAGTGCTGGGAGTTCATGTTCGTTCTTTGGCTCGTCAACATTTTCCTTAACTTCATTGGCCTGGTCCTTGTAATTAATACCTCTCATGGTTGTTATGGCTTCAAAATGTTCTCGATCATCTTTCCTCGGTTGTTCTGGTTGACTTGGAAGTGCACCCTTGGGTTTCTTACATGTTTCCTTGTTTAATTGCAACATAACTTATTGCATAAACTGTAGTTGTTGTTGTGGCTGATTTTGCATGAATTGTAGCATAGTTTGCTACACAGAATTGAACATTTCGATCAATTCTGGTTGTTGAGGCTGAAAAGGAAGTGGAGGGGATTGGGACTGCTATGGTGGTGGCGGCGGATTATTGGGGATAGTCACTGATTGTGGAGAATTATTCCATGAAAAATTGTGGTTGTTGCACTAGCCTGTATTGTAAGTGTTGGACTAAGGAATATTATTCCTATTGAACTATAGAATGTCCTTGTTCAGACCATTCACACTTTGGCTCTACTACCTCTACATGTCCCTGCATATTAAGATTTTGACCTTGATTAGATGCAGCAGTAATTTGAGAAGATAAAGTAATAAGGGCATCTAATTCTAAAACTTCGACAATCCTCCTTGGATGCCTTTCTTGTGTTGCATGGTGGTTACTAGGAACCATCAATTCCAACAGTTGATATGCTTCTTTTGGATTCTTCCTAAGAAACAATCCATTGGCCGCTGCATCAACTATGTTCTTTGTTTATCCCAACAACCCATCATAGAAAATTTGTAGTTGCATTTATCTTTTTATACCATGGTTGGGACAAGTTTTCAACAATTTTTTAAATCCTTCCCATGCCTCCAAGAGAGATTCATCATAAAACTGTAAAATAAATAAAATTTCATTACGTAATTTAGCATTTTTAGGAGGAAAATATTTTAACAAAACTTTTTCAAACAAATCATCCCAAGTGGTAATTGCATCTAATGATGACAACCACTCTTTCACACCTCTTATTAATTAGAATGGATATAAGTGAAGGCGGAGAGCGTCGTCATAAGCATCGGGTTGCTTATACATATCACAAACTGATAAGAAATCGATGATATACTTATTAGGATTTTTAGTAGGTAATCTAATAAATTGCCCTATGATTTGTAGCATGCTAAGTAAAAGTGGTTTAAAGCTCGAAGTAGGTTACATCCACTGGTGGTGCAAGAATACTATGTTGCATCCCTCTTGCAAGAGGTACAACCCAGTTTTGGAATGCCCTCTTGTCATCATTGGTTGTCACTACAATTGGTGCGGGTGGAGGCAATTGGTGTGGGTCCATGGCTTCTTCTTGTATTGCTTCTTGTGCTATTCTTCTAGAGGCACGCAAGCTTCTCAAAGTCCTTCTAATCTCTGGATCACAAGAAAATAAGGATGACTACACTAATCGATGCATAAACAAATAATAACAATGAAAAAGAAGGCAATCAACTATTTTTTAAAATATAAAGATCAAGCTTTAAAATCTAAAAAGAAAAGTTAAAGACAACAAAATTATAATCCTAAATTAACTAAGAAAATTAATTCCCAGGCAATGACACCAAAAACTTGTTTGAAAAATTCAATAACATGCAATTATACACCATTGAAATAAGTAATATAATGATGAATTTCGAGTATCGTCCCACAAAGAGATGATTTTACTTAAGTTAATTATATAACATAGAACTATGAGTAAAATAAAAACAAAAGAGATTTTAGTCTAAGATAAAACATGTTCTAGAGTCGAATTTCCCTTAACATAAATTTAATTTCCATCACATCTTACTCTTATCTTCCATTCCCACGGATTGTCAATTTGGGATAATTATATGACATGGTAACTCCCGTTACTTCATGCTTCTATTATTTTGCTTGAATTTCTACCTCCTAGTCATAATTTATTAATCAACATAATCATGCATTAAAATTTGCTTTATAATCGCATACGATGTTGTTTATTTCTCGACTACAACGACAAACAAGTCAAAAGACTCGTCATATGATGATTTATCTATGACTAATTTAAATAGTTTCTTCTAAAATTTGATTAAACCTCATGATGTAAGAAATATATGATCAATCTATTTTACCATTAAGAACATGATAATTCAAACACTCCGATTAAATAAAAGAGGAAGAGGTTGAAATGAATTTAATGAAACAATGTTAAGTTTTATTTTTCCTTATAACAAGATAAAGGATTGCTCCATAATAAAACTAAAGAACATGATAGAAAAGAAGTGTACTTTTATTATGAAAAGAATTAATAATTATAACAATTAGAAATAGTTGATTAACTAAATGCCTAAGTCAAGAGTTTATATCCCCTAATCAACAAATGACTACCCCTTTATATATAAGAAGAGATGTTTACGAGAGATAAAAATTTAAGGAGGGAGTTCATAACTCGATGTAGTCTAATTAGTTATGGTATTCAATTAAGTTTGCAATTCCTTGACTTACTCAACTAATCCTCAAGTATTGAGGATAGACCCAAAGCTATCAACATCCTTCCTTTGTGGCTTTGTGAACTCCTTGTAGTTACCATTGGGGGGAGCCAAGCGTCATGACCTTCCATTCCTAAGCTTTTTGTATTTTGTTTTCTTTATAGTTTTTTACACTTAAACTCCAAAATTAAGTATACCACATAAAATATTAATTAATTAAAATATAAGTAAAAAATTACCTAATTTATAATATTTATACCCAGAATTCACAAAATCACATTAAAAACATGAATAAATATTGTATACTTTAAATACTTAACATCGATCAAGCATCTTTAAGAAGAACCCACCATCATGCATATTGATGACAAATTATCAAATGCTCCTACCAAGAATCCATTATATCATGAGAGGAGCAAATATATTGATATTAGGTATCACTTTTTCATAGAGCATATATAAAACGAGGCAAAACTTTAGAATGTCAAACCCTAAGACCAAACAACAAATATTTTCACAAAGACTCTGGTTGTTGGTGTCTTTACTAAAATCAGCATTATGTTTGGCTTGATCATAATGAGGAAATTATACTTAAGGGAGAATGTTGAAAAACAACCCTTATTTATTATCTTGAGAGGTTCATTTATTACATAGAATATGTTCTTCTTATTAGAAGAGTTAAGAGGAACAAAGTTTGAAGTTTATATTGAAAGTTAATGAGGTTAGGTGGTGTTAGATAGACCTCTTAATCTATAAGAACCTTCTTTGGATATGTATTGTATTAACCCCTCAAGTTAATTAAGTTTTTCATTGATAAAAAATCGTCAAGTTATTCTTCTTTCATCCTCTTAAATTTTCACATTTCTTCTATTAATTTTTTAATATTCCATCCCCTTAATGTAACCAAAGACAACAAATATCTAAAATAAATTTGGCCCAAGAGTATCACAGATACCCTAGTTTAAAGCAATATACCGTGCTTAATGCTTTGATAAATTGGGAGGAAGATATTGGTGTCTTTAAATAATATTTTAGGCCATCACTACTCCAAAACAACCCAACAACCACCTAGCAATTACTATGTCAACGCTTTTGTAATAACCATCCTCCGCCCCTCTCATTAGTGTAAAATAAGGCAGTCACCACGGTGCCGTTGTGGCAAAAAACCCGATTACCATGACAAATAAACTTTGTCATAGGATATTGCCATGGGTTAGTGGCAAAAAAGGGTGGGACAATTGAGAACTATTAGAGGAGGTTGTGACAATTTTTTATCCATGGCTTTGCTAACGAAAGCCTATAGTAAGAGTCCAAAATAAAAAAATTATCAATATATATCGATATTTATTTATTTATTTATTTATTATTATTTTGGCAATATGTTGATAGTCTACGGTTAGGCCTTCAATGTTGGGTTTATCCCACATCGGTCGTGGATATTGTTAGTGACTTGTATATAGGCTAATGGGAAAGCCTTATTCCTTAAGCTAGTTTTTGGATTAAGAGAGACGCGTGACACCTATTGCGAGTTTCCTTTGGTTGTTTAAAGTTCCTTTTAGGGGCCCAAAGGGCCTAACAGTCGTGTTGGAGTTTTGGTGGGGGCCGGAAGGGCCCAACAGTGGTATTAGAGCCAAGTTTAAATGGGTTTGCCTATGTCGATTGAGGATGTCTCTTTCATGGGTTCCACCTGATGATTTAAGAGGAGTTTTCCAGGTGATGAAAAGTGGGTGTTGTCCAGGTGATGAAAAGTGGGTGTTGTCTGATGAAATGTGTGAGATTGTCAGACGATGATTGTTTCGGGTCACGCCTATGTGTGAAGGGGTGTTGTTGGGTATATCTCACATCAATCGTGGATGTTATTAGTGACTTGTATATAGGCTAATAGGAAAGCTTTATTTCTTGAGCTAGCTTTTGGATAAAGAGAGGCCTATGACACCTATTGCGAGTTCTTTTGGTTACTTAAAGTATTTTTTAGGGCCCGAAAGGTCTAACAATGGTTTAGGAACTTGGGTGGGGGCCAAAAGGGCCCAACATTCAATGGGGGGAGGAGAGGGAAGGTTGGGTCCCCTCAAAGAAAAAGAAAATGGGCACCTAAAATTTTTAAGTATTTTGAAAATTTTGGTATAGATAATCATGACAAAATTCATGATAAGATTAATTTTCTTTTCTTTTTTCTCTGATATACTACCTGACTCTTCATATTTTGCTAAACTTTATCAAGGATTCATATGCCAAAAAAACCTGTTGCAAATATTTTTTATTCTTTTTTAATTTGCCACATACTACCCATAGTATATATGTGTTTTTAATATTTTTTTAATATTTGTCATGCAAGGCCTGTGGCGAAGGGTCCATAGCAAGACGTGTTTATTTTTTTGTTTGGAATTTTTTTCATTTTGCTACGGGAGAACCGTGACAAAAATTGACATGATAACCGCGTGTAAAAATATTATGTCAAATATTCGACATGGATATCTATCATAAATTTCCATCAGAAAAAATCTAAGTCTGCCGCAATATTGCCACCACTCTCTGCTGTGACAAAATTGCAGTGGCAAAAGAGTATTTTTCCTTGGTGTCGGCTTTTATATCATTCCCATTTTCCCAATCCAGTTTGCATTTACAGCCGTAGGAAGAGTGAGTCGTGTTATCATCTTTCTTGAATCTCTATCATCATGGATAGAAAGGTACCAGCTCCTTATCTGTTGCATGGTTCATTGCCAGAGCAACTGAGCAAGGCTGTTTACTTTCTTGCAATGATGATATTCGAAAAACATGATCACAGCAAACACGCTTCTTAGGGTTATAAGTACAACAGGGATGGGAAAATAGGAATGAAAAAAAGCAGAGTGGAGGATGGTTATTGGGGAAGTTTTGGCATGGGCAATTGCTATGTCGTTGAGAAGGTTATAAAGCTGTGGAAGGTTTTAATATTTAAGTGTGGGTAAAGGAGATGGTTGCTAGGAGACTGGGACTTGGGAAGATTAGAAACATGAATTGTGGGTTTTAATCTAAAATCATACATGCTCAACTTTCTATATATTTTTATGGCCCAATATATATAATTTAAAGACACCAATATCTTTCTGGGTATTTCTCAAAGTAACACACAAAATACTACATACGCTAGTGTACCTGTATACTCAGTTTAGAATTTGCTTATAGATATCAGTTGACATTGTATAATCTCAAATAGAACTTTAAAATCCTTGTGATGACCCTCAAACAGCTTGTTGGGAAAATAATTAAAGCTTAATTGAAGAAGATTAGAGAGGTAATTGTGTATCTTACAACACCCCGAGGGCCGTCTATCCTTTCCAATTATTCCCATCAATTAGAGCTCCAATAAATCCATGTCACAGCCATGAAAAGATAAGATCTGCGTTACATGATGAATCCGTAGAACGTAAACAATCATGGTATTCACTAACTTCTCAAATTCTATGATTGAAATGTAGCTGATACACAACAATATGCATCCTTATGTTTCCCCAAATAAGATCAGTTTTTTATGCTTCAATTTGATTTCCCTTTAAATAATCAACCTTTCAATGCAAAATAGCATGGATGAGCAGTACACGGCACTCCATAACAGCCGAAAGGAAAAAAAAATTTTTACAAAAATGATCTTATAAATTAAATGAATGCCATCAAAGTGACCTTAAAATTAAGAAATGTTGCACTCCAATGATATGAAAGACAAGTTAAAATCAAACATGAAATGACAGTGCAACCAACGGACTGGAGCTGTCTACAACGGTGGACAAATGCTAAACATGAGCAACCTAAAGAAATACTCAAACTTTCAACTTTGAGGGAGATAGGTTACAAATGATAAACTACACAATATAATTAATAGAAAAACTGAACAATATTTATAAACAAACATATCCCATATGCACCTGTCCTTTAATTCAATCTATAATAATAAATGGCTGCCACAGATTTCGTAAATTGCAAAAATATTTATAAAAAAAACTCACTGTAACAAAAAATTAACGCACAACTAGGGGCAAGATTTAAGAGGGAAGATTTTCCTGCCGAAGCTCCTTACACGCCTCCTAACATGCATTTATCAAATTTTCATACGCCATGTAGCCAAATCTTGTAAACACTAATGGCATCCACTCTCCCTATAGTTAATAAAATGCACAATCAGATGATCGACAACGGAATGAAATGATTTTCATTTGAGTATATGACCAATTCAATTTGATAAATTACTTTGTAACAATTTGATGATTTCATTGGGATGGCTCCATGATCTTTATATTGTCAATCAATGCATGTGATACCTATTATTAGATGATTGACATTTACATACACAATAGTTGGATGTTTTTTTTTAAATTAAGAGATGTTTATCTATGAGAAGAAGCAAATTTTGTTTATTATGAATTGGAGAGAGAAATTTCATATATTATGTATGGGAGGAAGAGAAGAAAAATATGATGAGATTGATCCAATAATTAATTTCCAGTGGGAGGTAGTTGAGTTTTGGGCTTGTTGTGTTATTTCTAATGGGTTAATTCACTGTAGAAATTGGTTGGGTGAGTTCAGTTCATTGTTCAAACTCTCAAAGAGTGGTGCCTATTCTGAAAAAATGCTTTTATGCCTTTGCTCCCTTCTGCTGTCGCTCCTCCCAATTCCTTCTGTGGCGGCGGACTGTTTGCCCTATGTCAATTTTCGTTAGCAATAGGGGAGTAAGTAGGGGTGTACATTGTGTTTGGGGCTTTCGTTTTAGTGATCGCAAGCGAAGATTTGAGGTGTTCTCAGGGTTCGGAGTTGGGGTTCGCAATTTGGGTTTGCTGTGGGGGTCGAAGTTGAGGTGCAGTCGGGGTTGAAGTCGGGCTTTCACTATCGCAGTCGCAATCTAGGTATCATTATTGGGTCATAGTCACCGGCTCTTCTTGTCTTGGGAGGATGGTTGAAGGTAAGAGTGACAAATTTTGTTTTTTTTGGTTTTTTAAGTTGTTTTCATTTTGATTGTGGTTAGGGCTAGGTTATTATGATTTATGGGAAGGGTGATTTTGCTATTTGTCTATCGGGTGGGTTTAGGGTTGAGGAGCAAGAAAAGGCCTCATGAGGATGAAGAAGGGCTGAGTGGGCGAGCAGAACAAAGAAAATTGACAAAGGAGGAGAAGGGGGTGATGAAGAATGAATCAAAGAATGAGGGGGGCTCCAAAGGATGAGGGGGGCCTCCAAAGGATGAATCAAAGAATGAGCAGGGCCTCCAAAGGATGAGGGGGGCTCCGAGTGGGGGGACAATTTGTTAAAAAACAAGAAGGGAAAAGAAAGAAATACTAAGAGTCATCCAAAATTGGAGAAGGTGAAGAGCCCTGAAGGTGAAAAGACAGGTAAGTAATTGTAGATTGTCATAAATGAGAAATGTTATCTGTGGCACTCTTGTTACTGTAAATGAGAGGATATGATATATGTTTGTGTCAGTATATGTTTGCGGTATTTTAGATTCAAAGATAAGTGTAGTATCCGATATTTTTAATGAACGATATGTGTATGTGAGGGTCTATTAACGATATAATAGTTTAGGTTAAAAAATTAATGAAATTATTTTGTCAATGATATGTTGTTGAGTAAATAAATGTTAATCACTCTGTCATATAAATGTGTTAATAGGTAGATGCTTCCATGTTGCGAGTGATAAGGATATAATTGTAATTGATGAATACAATAAGTCATTTTATTTGTGATTAATGATTTCAAACTAATTGTTGCATATTTCAGAAAAGTTTAAGGCTGAGCCTAACAAGGATGAGGCAGGCCTTAGTGGAAGGGCAGTGCTTAAAAAATCTAGAAGGGAAGAGAAGGGGATGAGTAAGAGTCATACAAAGGTGAGGAAAGTGAAGCCCCTTAAAGGAGAAATGACAGGCAGTTAATTATAGATCATTTGTTTCCCTTTTTATGTGAAGTGATATTTATCATTGATAGTTAAATTGGAGTGAATATGATGCATGTCTTTGTGTGTTTATGTAGTTGTGTGGTTGTTTATTCTTATGATGGTTTACTCTAGGTTTAGTTGAATTGAGCACTTGAAAATGGGGTGAATTTTTTTTGTCATCGATGATAAGTTTCTTACATGACATTCGTAATAAATGACATGTTATAGAGTAGCATGTTAGTCGCTATTTCTTATATTTGTGTTGATACATATATTGTTATTGTGGAGATTGATAAAATACGATTGGCATGAATGAGAAATATCATTCTTGGCACAATTAGATGCATTTGTCATCGATGATATGCATGTTTGTGTTTTCTGGGCTATGTTATGCGATAGTTTCGTTTACGTTAAGTTAATCACTGTATCATATAAAGTTTTTAATAAGTAGATGCTCCTGTACGGTGAATGATAAGGATATGATAGTCATTGATGGAAACTATATCTCGTTTCATTTTCTATTAATGATTTGAAACTGATTGTTGCGTTGCAGAAAAGTTTGACGATGATAAGGCAAGTGAGAAGAAGGAGATGCATATGCAGGTTCAATGTACTCCTAAGAAATTAAACAACTTCAAAGAATTGGAGTTGACCATGGTGCATGAGGAGATTGTAAAGAAGATATCATTTGCAGTTTTCAAGGACATGGTTAGGTTCAGTATGCATCCAGTGTTGCTGGAGATATCGTTGCGACATTGGTATCAAGAAGGAAATAGTGGCAGTTTAAGTTAGGCCATCATTCGGTTGAGTTTAGTGTTGAGGATGTTGCCTCAATAATTGGGCTGCGTAATGAGGGGATTCCTATTCTTGTTAAAAAAAGAAAAGTAACATGCGAGTTGTGAAAACAACACTTGACAACAAATAAAAAGGTTGATCAGAGGATCATAATTACCACGTTAGAGGGCCTGCTTGAAAACAATGGCATGGGTAGTAGGCAGTTGAGGATGCATGCAGTTTGTAAATAGTATACATCTTCACGATAGTGTTATTTCTACAAACTAAGGGTCTTTGTTCCGGCATACTCTATGACATGGTCGAGGACCTGGATAGCATTGTCAAGTATAATTGGGTGCAAGCAATCCACTCTTTTTTAGTATACTATATGGGTTTGTTGGCAGTGTATGCATGAACCAGAGACGCTGCGGGTCAGGTACATGGAGGAAACCTATGTGGAGCTGCATGGATTTTTCTTGTATGGCCCAAATATTTGAATAATTTTTTTATATTTTGTTTATTGTATACTATCCTGTCATGGTATGTAGGTGTGGATTTTTTAGCATAAAAATATGTGGGCTGGAAAAGTTATTGTTTTGGGTGAGCCAAGATTAAAATTGTGGCTTGGGCATGTCAAGTTGACAAAACTGTATGGTCGCAAACCTAATGGCCCACTAGGGAAAAATGAATATGAGGTGCTAATAAATAGTATGACTCAGAAAAATGTTAGACTCACTCTTAGAGGAGACACTGAGGCTGGGGACGAGGAAATGTATTCTGTCTCTACCATTGTTTTACATTGATAAATGTCTTGTATGCGACTTAACCACATTGGTGAATAAAGGAATCAATGAAAGGAGACATGGACAGAAGCACCTTGGCGACGTATAAATGATGCTTAAAGAAAAGTACAATCAACTGTAAAGAATGTACAATGATCTAGAGGCTAAGTATCATGCCCTTAAGCATGAACTTCATGCCCTTAGAGAAGAACATTGATAACTGCTTGGTTTTCTGACTGATATGATTGATGCCCTCGATGGATGAGTGGATGTAGGGAAGGAGTCAGAAAGTGAAGAAGGTAGGAACATATAAATTGAGGATAATGGGAGTGAGGCTGAAGGGGTTAGACTGATGGAGAAAATGATAGTTAAGATGAAAAGTACTATGATGGAGATGAAAATCATGGTAATAAGGATCATGAAGAGGATGGTAGCAAGGAAGATGTGGAGGATGTTAGTGACAATGAAGGGGAGGATGGCTTTGAGGATGACGGGGAGGATGATAGTGAAGATGATGGGGAGGATGATAGTGAGGATGACGGTGAGTATGATAGTAAGGATGATGGGGAGGGTGGAAGTGAGGATGAAAAGGATTATTGTGATGAATGAAAGGATGGAAGTGATGATACTAAAGATGACATGAAGAGTGATCAACTACTCTTTCTTCATATATGATTATTGTGTAATGAGGATATTGTAATTTATGGTAATCCATATCTTATGTAAGTATAAATATTTCATTTGGACAATTCTAGACAACATGGACCTTTCTTTGGGTGGAGTTGACAATAAAGAGACTGGAAAAGATACTGCAAAATTGGCCCTTGCTTGCCATGCAAAGGCTATTGCAAATGAGGTTGGACATAATTCGTAAAGTTCATGCAATGATGAGACTATTGAGAAGAAGCTTCTATCATTGATGTTAGATGGTATTTTCAAATTTGTTCGTTGTTTTGAATGCATGAAGTACAATCAAGAGAAGTGGATGTCATTAGAGGTGAGGCAAAAATGATTGCCGGCCCTTCATTCTCTATAATGCAAGATATATATACGCAATCATTAGTTGTCAATGCTAGTGGCCTTGTTTGCCATGCCAAGGGTTCTGCACATAAGGTATGACATAATTTGTATGGCGTATCGAAAGTTTAATAACCATAAATGACACTATACACTATTAGATAATATCATTGATGTGTAAAGATACTATATACTTTATTCATTGTGTACAACTTACGAAGTGCAACCCATAGGAGTGGATGTTGTTATGAAAGTGCCTAAGACAATAGTTTAACTAGTAGCCCTACAGAAGGTGTTACACTTGAGGTATATGAGAATTTTTGTCATTGATGGAAAGTATTCAAATCATCAATGATATTATAGACTGTTCGCTTCTATTATTGATGTGTAATAATGTTTCATATTTTATCCATTGCATTCTCAATGCAGAGAGGATAGTCTACAAGACTGGATGTCAGTGTGGGAGGGTCTAAAAGACTAATGGACCCTACTGGCCATGAAGAGGGTGCCACCCGTGAGGTATGTGAGAATCTCTATCATTGATGAAGAGTGTTCAAACTATCAATGACGTTATCTACTTTTTGATTTTGTCATTGATGTGTAGTAATATTTAGTATTTTGTTTGTTATGTTCTCAACGTAGAGACGATAGTCCACTCGAGTGGATGTCGATGTGGGCGGATCTGAAAGAAAAGTAGACACTACCACAGCTATAAAGAGGGTGTCACCCATAAGGTATGTGAGAATCACTCTCATTGATGGAGAGTGTTTAAATTCTTAAGCCTCGTACTTGGGCATTTTGGATTTTGATGATGAAACATTATTATGTAGATTATATAAAGAATTCCTATATGATAAGGTTTAGTTGAACTAGAGCAAGTTGATTAAATGTTTAATTGTGATTGGTCTAATTCAAAATGTTGTGAAAATTTTTATTAATTTTGGACATGTTATGATAAACATGTTGCGGACAACGATGATTGTCTCGGTCTTAAAATCTTGGACTTGAACTTTGACTAGTGGTAAAGTTTTGGAGAATTCTTCTCCGCATAAATAATTCAAGTGGTTGGTTGTTGCACAAGCTATGGACTTATGTGGCTATATGAGGATTTTGTTATCATCATGGAAATACAAGAGCACCATATCTGAATATTCAATTATTGAAGTGTTCTAAAGTGGGAGTGCTAGTTTGAAATAAGGTTGAAGTGTTATAATTGGTTATAAGCTTTGAATAAGCTTCATTGTGTCAACCTTAGAGCTTTCTCTAGAGATCAGTCTATACTTTGTGTTTTTGTATATCTCTAATGTTGTAAAAAGATCGTGTTGATCTTGTGTGTGGTGTATGCTTGCACTATTAGGCTGCTAGTACAATTCGGGTGTTAAGTGTGGTTAAGTGGTGTTGTAATTACAATTTTAAAGTTCAGCTTGTGATGTTAATTGAGAGGTCAAGGGGTGATGGACAAGTGTACCTTGTGAAGCCGACTTAGGGTTTAGTGTGGTGAAAGACAAGTGGCTCATGAAGCACTTGGGTTTTGCTTGGTCAAGAATGAGTGGATGTACACTTAGGTTATAACACACTTTTAGTTTGGCCAGAGTGAAGCATTAAATCTCTACCCAATCTTTGGGCACAATGGTGTAGAAGAGAGGACGTACCAGTTGAGAACCCTTTAAAAATCTTTATTTTTGATTCCTTGTCATTGCTCTTTGTACTTTAATTGATTTTGGCTTATGCAAATTGTTGTAACTTATTTGGTTGAACTTGTTTCAATAATACTAGTTATGATTATTTCTCTATAGTCATTTGTATTTGTTTAGTATCTATATAGTATAAGATCTTGTTTTCAATACTAACTCTCTATTAATTGTTTTGGATATTCTGCTGCGTACCGAATCTTTCTGACTAAATCTTTCTTTTCACAAATTATCAATGAAGTTATTTTCTTTATGATTCTATCATTGATGTGTAGTAATATTTAATATTTTATCATTTGTTTTCTCAATGTAGAGCGGATAGTCTACATGAGTGGCTATTGGTGTGGGAGGGTCTAAAAGAATAGTGGACCCTATCGGCCATGAAGAGGGTATTCCCTATCATTGATGGTGGGTCTTTAAACCATTATGACACTATAGACGTTTAACATATGTCATTTTAATACTACTATTCTATTGGAAAGTGCTCTAGGATTCCAAAGTTCGGCATAGCTTCGACGATGACCTCATCATTCCTCCTCTGAAATTCTCAAAAAGGACGAAGAAGATGAGCCCAATGATGTAGAGCCCCTTCACTCAGTAATCAAGCTCTAGCATAGTAGGAGTGTCATCCCATGAGCCATTTGTTGTTAAGAAAGGGCTTGATGAAAGGGTAATTTAGTCCACGCATCCCAGCAAACTTGAGACTGAATATCGGGATACAATATTAGATTTTGTGTCAAATAAAGGAGCTGAGCTAGGCCTTCTTGGTGTGACAAGGGCTTTGGTTTACCAAGTTCTTCGAAAGACAAGAGATCCATTCAAATGTTAGTACACCCCTTTCCCTTTCACGACCTACTATGGCATGTTCATCATGCTATTAATGTACGACTTATCTCTTTTAATTATAAGCTGTCTTTTCATACTTGAAACCCATTACAGAGCGGGAAGAAGATATTGAATTTGTTGGGGAGAAATCTGATGTTGGATGATTCATTCTGGATACATTCACATCTAGTTACCTACATGAGGTTTGTGTCCTGTATAAGAAGGCACAAATGACTATTGTGATTGCCATTAGTAACTGATTTTTTGTGCATGCCTTGAACAAAATGACTGCAACCATTGATGTTATTTTCATGTCATTAATATAGAGAATCGTACAAGGTAGCACGAATTAAGGCGACCTGGCAAAATAATTAAAGGGAATAATTAAGTTTTGTGATATGTTCCTATTTCCTATTCTCCACGATGACTATTACTTTATGGTTTCCTTCAACGAAATGAAGCTCAAAACCAAGTATTACAATTCTATGGGCTCAACAGACAATACTAGTAGAAAATATGTGTAGATAGTGGTATGTTTTTAGGTCACGTTCATTAATAACTCATTTACTTGTGCAATTGTTATCGTACAATGTTAATTTCCTTCGCATGCATGGTGAAAATAGAATTCTTCTCTCAGAGTCAGGTAGAGTCGTATTTCTACTAGGGTTGGGAAGACCACAAAGCGCATAAGAACTATGTCGAAACCAATGTTTATGATTGTGCAATCTTCATCATCTCTTCTCTAGTTGCTATACTTAGGGGAGGCCTATCAACTTCACTTAGTCCGACATAAAAACCATGTCTAAATGCACGTAGCAACAGATCTTATAAGGGGATTCATGTCATCTGTTGTTTGTTCTTCAAATCAGACATACTTGTGGAATCCTAAAGTGATGGTAGTTGTGAGGAACATTAAACAAAAATAGAAAAGATGATGTAACCTTCTATGAAATTTGACTTTGTAATCGAGCATTTTTGGAGGATGATCATTACGTTTGGCATTAATCAACTTTGCTATGAGTAAAACGTGCAATCGATGGGTGGCATTAGTCGTTGATGTAATTTGTTATCCATTCATCGTTCATGTAATTTTCTGTGTAGCATGTACCAGTAATAGGTGTCAATCATTGTTGATGCAATATGAATGTTTTTGGGAAGGGATGAGTTCGGTCATCTGATCCAACAATGACGATCACTAAATATTTTGTGTATTAAGGACACTTACATGATGCAACTATTTTTCAATGATTGTGTCTTATAACAATGCACTATAATGGCAAACAACATCAACTTCACTTATATCAGTTGGACATAATATTACATTCTTATAGTAAATGTTAAGCATGCTTAGTGATATGTACAAAAAAATATTTTTCTTTTGTCATGTAGGCTTACTTATGTCATTCTATAGCCTAGGAATATACCTAACTTTGTAGGTACATTCTTGAACTAGTTCTTACCTTATGGGATGCATAATGGGTTCAACAAAAATACAAAATAAGATAATACTACACAATATAAAAGAGAATGTCATTAATAGCCATCGATAGACTATGAACATTCCACTAATGGACTACCACCCATGACATTAACTTTCTTGTCTATGCCATGTACAGAGTTGTCGTGTTGGTTAGCGATGGGGCCACTCTTACAGCTTTGGGTGGGTTTTGGCAAGCGCGCTTGTTATGGCCTTGCTAGTTGCAGTGAGAGCATCGGTTGGCATCGATACTCTTAACATGTCTCCTTCGTGGCTGTCCTGGGCTCCTTTTGTATAGTGAGGGCAACACCCGAGGGATGGGGTCCTTGCTAAGTACCCAATGCACCTTTTTCAGTGTATGCATCACGCATGTAAACGGTACATTCATACCAATATTCTACATGATATTTCATATCTTCCTTTATAAAGTTGGTTGCGGCAATTGCACGCACATGGCATGCTCATGTCCTCAAACTTACCACAACTACATTTCCACTTTTCCAAGTCAATAACATCCTGGTTTGCCACTCAACCATCGTTCAATTTCTATATTTTTGTGCTTTCATCTTCTCTATGGCGGTGTCATACTTGCACACTCTCTAAGAAATAGCTGCCGTTCACATGCTGATTCAATGAATGACATCATTGAAGGCTTGCTTTAGGTTCGCCTTCATATGCTTCATACAAAATGCATGGGTCATTTGCAAGAGCACATCCTCCATTGACTGGAAAAGGCCATTTTGCATGTTGGACATATATGTTGTCAGCTAGTATTCATCCTCCCCAGGTTGTGTCAGCACAAGCCGAGGAAGAAGCTGCAACAACTAGTGCCAAGTGGCATGCCTCTCGTTCTCAACAATGTCATACGACAACATTTTGTTATTCCCATAAAGTGTACATGTCACTAAATGAACTGCTTGGTATTTCCCTAAGGGGTGTGTCTATCGACAGCCAAAAGTGGGCAGCATGTGTTGTGAAAGTACTCACATATGGACCAAACATCCAAAAAAGACTGTAAAATTCACCACCGGCACTACACTTGGCATTAGCCATTCTTCGTACAATTACCAAGCTCCCTGCATATGCATCAACAATGACATCAATGATACAACATTCTTCAAATAGTAACAACTAATGATATATACAATAGCACATATTAATCACTCGTGACAACAACAATTCGGGTAATTCAATGTGCCAAACATTATATATCGATTACAATCATAATGGGAATCAAATATAACTAATTGTTAACATTAGTACTAGTTAAATTGGATTACCTTGATCCAGCTCTTGCCTATATTCTAGCAGAATTCTATACGGTGTGTCGTGGTTTCCCTCTATTCTCTCTGCTAGAATCTCCTTGGCATTGTAATATTTGCAGTATAAGGGAACCATACCCCACCACTTGTTGGCATGTAACATGATCCTTTTGGGGGTGATATTGCAACTCTCATCAAATAGCCTCTACTATAATCCACGATGTTGTCACCATTGCAATCCCTTTTTAGTCTTAATTGTATGCATATATGCTCCCCAGAGTAACGGGTCATCGTTAGCGAACCACTTATAAATGTAGTGCAAACCTTCCGTAGGCACCCATGTACTCCACAATTCACCAAATATATTTTCTTCTTTGCCTCCATGTTCATTACATCACAATAATTCTTGATCACACTATCATTTAAGGCCATCATGAAGTCAGCCATCAACTTAAATTGTGCCCCCACCTCAATTTTTTCAGCAACTTGAGACTCTTTTGGACCTTCAATAGCATGTCCTTTGTCCATGATATCAACTTGCAGCCACAAGATTAAAACAAACACCTTTCCTTAATTCTTTTGAGCCTCAATGAGTTCCTTGACATCAACTACACTGGTAAGTTCGACGTTAGCAAGCACTTCATCCTCTCTATCCCGCGATTCATCATCTATTGTCACCTCACCTTATTAGGCACAAAGTCTTTCATGCCCCACTCCCTGTCCAGGTTGTCATCAGCCACATCTAGCTCAAAATTTCCAGCATCAATATTATCAACTGCTACTACACCTAGATTCATCAGTTCACCCATTTTGTCATGGACTTCCACTAATTCATAATGTCGGCATAATGTCTTCAATTAATTATTTTACTCTTACATTATATCAACAATGATATAACAAAAGAATACGAACAACCAAATTACCTAGTCAAGTTCTCTCTCCATGCATGTAACACCCTAGTCCAAAGTGAAAACATTTGGACTAAATCATCTCTTAAAAAATGATTAATTAAGTTGATTTATAGACTACTCTCATTTATAAACAAGATTTTACCCCAGTAAATATTAGATGTTTGACTAAGTTTAGGAATCTTACAATGCGTCACGTTGGTCGATTTCAAGATGAGGGTCGTCCGCTATCCTTTCTTGCACTTCATTATTCTTGTCATTAAGTTGCTTGCACTACCATATGAATAAAAAAAAGACTAATGTCATTAATGACATCTCATAAAGGAAGATAATTTTATCAATGATTTGACTGTACGTAGCTTGCTCCGTAGACTACATAGGCCTCCATCATTTTAGGGAACGAGTTCCCTCTTCTTATTCTATTTTCCCATGGTGTCTAATCATATTGTCTTCACCTTCAATAGCCCGATCATGACGATCTTCAACACCACCATGTGAAATATAGTATAAGTATAGTATGTCACCAGTAACATGCCACAATATTATCAATGTAATTACCTTTTTGAGTTCTCCTCTCTACGTCCGTCCAATTCGTTCATTCCATGTCTTCTGTTTCCATTTCCACCACATCATTCTCCTAATCTTCTCCTTGTCTATCATTCTCATTTCAATTTAACATACAATCTATATGCCATTGATGAATTCCTATAACGTAACACAAATTTATTAATAGTTCTACTTATAAGTACCTTGCTTCATAGGGTACATAAGCCTCCACATTTGTAGCAATGAATCTCCCACTTCATCCTCTCTTCCTTCTTCCTGCATATCCAAATGTTGTTCACAATGGCTAATCTTGTCCCCTCCATCTTCAACCCTACTATGTGATCGGATGCTCACCACCATGACATCATCATCCACACCAACCGAAGGCAGAACCTAAGCCACCTCGGGTAGTGGTAAACTAGTATGGAAATATAAAATAAATGCAATCACCATCACGCAACCCACACAAGTATCTCTTCATGAAAAATTAAAATAAAAACAACACTAACTTTTGTATGCTTTTATCATCTAATACAATAACTCTAGTTCGGCCATTAAGTGAAAAGCTAGGTACTCTATGCCCCACTGCACATCGTTGTAAACTAAAAAATTGGCAATATCCAATAAGAATTTGCCACACAAGTTAGACAATCTATTCACAAATGACATGACTAAAGAATAGATATGGTTAAATACCTTTGAATTATTTCGTGGTCCATATCTATGCTGCCACCCAAACGGCGATAAATGGAGTCATAGACCATTGTCCTATTTTGGTGGCCATAGATCTCCATTCAAAAAATCATCCATTAGAGGAACGAAGTTATTCATAACTAATTTTCTTGCCTACCCGAAACTGTAATTGAGTACAGCCCAAACACATTTTTTGGAGGAAAATGACGTGTTTGAGGAATAAGTCCTCTCTAAATGTGATCCTATAAGCACAGTCGAACTAAATGTGCAACTTATCTCATCATTCTCATCATGTAGCTCTTCTTCAACTTGATATTCCTCGCCATAACGTCCTTTAGTTGGTCTCGATACAATATAAAATCTGACAAGCCTAATATGTCCTCTCCTCGCACAGTCAAGAGCATAGTTAAGAGTAGCCTCATCGTCGATTTTTATAATTAAATCTTTCCCAGCTATTAAAGGCACAAGAATAGAAATTCCGTATACTCGACCAACTTGAGCCAACCTCATATGTAGAATAAGAAATCGCCACTGAGACCATCCCCAGGCTATAGATGTGTAGGGTAATAACGTCCTCCTATGTATGACTTTTCTTGTACTCCCCCAAAATAAGAAAACATTCTCATAAATCATATTCACCCACTTAACCTACACATATTCCACTCCAGTCAAAATTTATTTTTCTAACAATTACTCAACATAAAAATCATTCCTACATACATTCAAAAACACCACCAACGTATTAAATAGAAAAAACTACAAACCTTGAATAATGCATCAACCCCCAACAACGAGAGGGCAACACTGCAAGCAATGTCACCTACAATCAACTCCTATATGTTCAAATTCAATAAAACACTTCAAATCAAGTGAACTTAATGCATCATTTATTACTACCTACGAATACTCTCTGCAAGGCGCTGCCGCTTTTAAACATATAGCTTACCTCATCCTCTCATGTTAAAAAAACTCCACTCCCCATCGGATCCAATGATGCAGACTGCAACTGCGTTTCGCTAAATCATAAAAGAAGGACAACTATGTCGTCGTTGCAGCTCTTTCTGTCATTGCTGAAGTATGCGGTTGTCGCTTCCCACTGTTTGTATGTGCCATTTTACCCTCCATGAAATCCCTCCTACGTCAATCCCAAATGCCCTGTATATACCTCCTATTTCATAAACCAACACATCTTATTTCCTAAACCAACCCATCATATATATCTTGGAATTTTTATTTTCTAAACTCAACGGTTTTCTGAACCATGTCTCTCCCCCCCACGTACATTTTCATTAGGGGTGAAGTAGATATTATGTAAAAAAGTATACTTTCTCTCCTTCACACATATAATATATGAAATTACTACCTTGAATTTCTAATACAAGATATTCGCTACCTCCCACAGGTAAACGTCACCCTCAAACTCATAACTAAATCGATTCGGTTTTGGGTATCAGTGACCGGTTCCCTCACCTTCTTCTCCTCCCTATAGGGGGCAACCACTTCCTTGCCTCTTCCCACGCATCGTCTATCCCAGCATATCAGAGACCAACCTTCCTCACTTCCCCGTCATTGCCGACATAGACGTATGCTTCCTCAATCATCTGGGCTCCATGGATGATGGTTGATGGGTGTTGTGACTAATGCAAATTGTTCCTCCTTTCTTGTTCAATCTTCTGTGCATGATGAGTCTTGAACTATTTTGTTAATTTACTTATTGCAAAATTAAATATGTCAAAATACTAATTATTTGTGAACAGTTACAGTTTGGATATAAAGTAAATAGTAGCTTTGTTGAAACTGGTAAACTGTGTTTGATTAGATCAAGGTAGGCATAGGCAGGTATAGGAGGTTAAAATACGTGTATTAACAGGGCTGCTAATTGATGTATACGCTTCTAATTTTGGCTTTTGTCCAAACTGAATCGGTCTCTTTAAGTTTGGTTTCGACTAATAAATTGGTTTAGGTTGGTGTTGATTTTCAGAAATCCAAGGGTACATGGATATCTGTAGTAGCTTTAACATTAGTCGTAATTACCATAATTTATAGAATATAACTGCAAATTACATTTTTTTTTATTGCTACATGGAATTTGCTGTAGCAAGTGCTACAACAAATCCCTTCTCGAAATTCTGTTATTTGGAACCAATCCGAGCACATACTCTGCCCTAATATCCATGTAAATGCTTTTTCTTATATCAATTAAACTAGTTTTAATATGACTCACTAAATCACAAGAATGAATGTTTTTAAGAATTTTTTAATGTCTTTCATGTCTTCTTGAATAGCATGATCTAAAAGTCATGATTTTATTTAGTTAAAACTACTTAAGTGGATATCAAGCATTGCATAGTTCATTTGGGTAAATGGAAAGATATAGTTATAGTTTTTGACATTCATGGTTTATGTAAGAAAAATAATGATCAGTATTGCCTCGATCAATAAAATAGCCTTTAGTAATTCGTTCATGATTAGTAATTAGCAACACTGTAGAGCTCCTTTTTTTTATACTTTTAAGAACTTCACGAGTCCACTCTACTCATTGACTTTTTGAATCAAACTTTATTATGCCCTCGTAGCTGATTTTATACCTGGGTGGTCCCTAAGTCAAATAAGATAACTTATTAAAACATTTTTTTTGTTTAGCTAAATCAATATTTTAAGATTATTAGATTCAAATGTCATAAAAGTATTATATGCTAATTTAATTATAAAAAAATTTGTTTACTAAATTAAAAGAATAGCGTAAATGAGTATGCGACAGCTTGAAGTGGACTCACTTCATGAAACACGTAGAGAAGTCTATACTGAATTTTTAATCTAAGGTTGCTACTCTCATCGTTCTTCGTATTTTTTTGGGTCAAAACCAGTAGTTTGCATCATAGACTAGTCTCTATTTAGGGAAGAGTATTATGACAATGGAGGAAAATTTAAGTGGTAGCAATGAATTATAAAGTGTGTGTCTATATATATGTGTGTGTTTGTCTATGTTTTTCTTCATGAGTACGATTTCAAAATTGACTTGCAGTAATTTACCACGTAGAATCTAGCTCTAGACAAGTCTATCATACACCAACCTCTGGTCCTATGTATGTAATGACTTTGAACATTGACTTTCACAACCTCCAAACCAGTTAAGCTCTAATTAGCTTATAATATTATAGTTAATCATTATATGTATATATATATACATATATATATATTCCTTTCTCTTGCACGGAATTAACATCATCTTAGTTCTAATTAACTTCTCAAGAGCTTTAACTCGGTGTATGAAGCTCAACAATTATATGGCCTGCTCAATGTATCTTCTACTCCTGATTGTAAAAAAAACGGGAGACCAAAAGTCCACCATTAACTCATTAATTCTTTATTAAGGTTCCGTTTGATTGCAATTCAAATATTGTAAATGTAATAAAAAATTTAAATAGTCAAACCACAAAATGCAAATAAATTTAATATATTTATATATAAGGTAATTTTAACTAAATTTTTTTTTAAATAAATTAAGTACGATCACATTTAAGTAAGATTATATAATAATTATAATTACTTTTGAGTGGGCCACCCATGTGCACATCTATGTGCAATTAATTTTCTCACTTTTTTTTATTTGAGGAGATAACAGATTAGAGAGAATTTGCTTGTGGATGGGAGAGCACGAGGGAGACCCATATGATTATATTCATAATTTATTTTAATACAAAATATAATAAGAATGTACTAAGCTTTATTTGAAATATTTTATATACATATATATATATATATATATTATTTTTATTAAGGCTGACTATTTAAAAATTTTGTGTCATTAACTCTATTTCATACTCACGAAAAGAACCATAAGAAAAGAAGAATATGGTTTCTTCCTCAGCAATTTATACACCTCTCTAGCAAATATCAAATTTCGCAACTTGGCAGCTAGTAAAAGTGATGTCTCCTTGAAAATTGGTAATGTAGCAAACAAATGTTCAATGTTCCCAACCACTTACAAATGTAGCGCAAACCTTATAAATGGAGCGCGAACCTTCCATAGACACTCATGTACCGCATCCTTTGTCGAATACATTATCTTCTTTGCCTCCACCTTCTATATATCATAATGATTCATGAGGACACTATTACTTAGAGTCATCCTTAAGTCAGCAATTGACTTGAAATATGTACCCACCTGAATTTTTTCAGCCACTTGTGGCTCTTCTAAATCTTTAATAGCATTTCCTTTGTTTGTGACATCAACAGGCAGAAACGGAAACGGAATTCAATCAAACACCTATCCCTAATTCTTCCCAGCTTCAATGAGTTTACTAACATCAACTACAATGGTAAGTTCGGTGTCAACAAACACTTCATCCTCTCTATCACACGGTTCACCATCTCCTGTCTCCATATCAGGCACAAAGACATCCAGCCCCCACTCCCTAGCATTTAGGGCATCAATATTGTCATCTCCTATTACACTCGAATTCATCAGGTCATCCATGTGTCATGGACTTTTACTAATTCACAATGTCTACACAATGTTATCAATGATTTATTTTTATCTTATATTATATCACTAAGGACATAACAAAAGAATATGGGCACTCAAATTACTTTGTCAAGTTCTCCTCTTTATATGCATGTAACGACCTAACCTAAAGTGAAAACAATGGGCCTAAATCATCTTTTCAAAAATGATTAATCAAATTGAAAATCTACAGTTTATTCTCACTTATAAATAAGATCTTATAATGACCCGTTTATTCCGAGCAATGAGCTAAGTGTTATTATACAAAACTAAATATCTCTTAAATTAATTTTCTTTTAATTTTCAATATTTTGACATAAAATATAATATAAATGCTCGGAATAATCTAAGCCTCATAAACCGAACCAAAATCCCATTGCCATGCAAACAACCTAAAAGTATATCAACATGTAAAGGACAAAAATAATAGTCTAATAACAGAGTCCAGCTATCCCGACTTTACCTATCCTTCCATAATGCTCATACTTGCGGAGACAATTCCTCGTTAGTGATAAAAACACTAAGTCATATAATTACAAAAAATAAGTTAATATATTCAACAATAAGTTTTTTAGTGATTATGAGCCTATGCCAAGCTCTTATTATGCCGGGAGGATGGTCGCCCCATCCAACTACAATCCCATGTATGCGCACACGCTACGTGGCCCACAGCCAGAAGTTGTCGATATTTGTCATTGACTCACTCCCTCGATATCACAAGTGTATAATGAGTCGTCTTGCGCCACTGCGCCTTGTCACCCCTTTCGGTATGGGGCCAAATATTTAATCTCTCAAGAATTTTAAGAGTACTGCCTCGTGTTGGACTGAGTCGTTGACCATGGTTGCACTCGACGCATGGTGGTCGAATATGGGCTCAGGCCGACCAAGACTCGCAAATATGAATATATAACATTTTGAGGGTACTGCCTCGTGTCGGAATGAGTCAATTCGTTAACCCCGGTTGCGCTAGGCGCATGGTAGTTAAATGTGGACTCAAGTCAACCAAGAATCCCAAATAGAAATATATAACATTTCGAGTAATTATACGAACCTGAAATTTTGATTAGGCACTCACAACTATGAGACGTGATCCTAATAGGAATAAAAGTTCTCAAAAACTTTCCCTTTATGAGCCAGATGTACTCACAAACTATCAAATTGATATTTTATTTATCATCAATAGAATTTTCATTTATATAGAAGAATATATGTGAAATTTAAGAAGTCACTGCATTAAATTTTATATTAAATTTTATAGAAAAGAACGTAATCATTCATAGCTATATCATTTGTTTGTTAACAAAAAGTCAAAAAAATTGAACTAATGCAAATGGATCCCAATACCAAAAATTTAATAAAGAAAACTTATTTAAAACCATTGTTGGTACTTTAAAGGTTATAATTGATAATTTATAATATTGTCTTTTAAGAATTAATTTAATTAAATATTATTTTTGGTTCGTTCTAAGATTTATAAAACCCTAAACAAAATCCTAGTAAATATTCGATGTGTGACTAAGTTAAGAAATCTCACAATGCGTCTCATTAGTTGATTTCTACATGCGTGCAATTCGTTCATTCCATGATAGGGTCTTCTACTTCCATTTCTACCACTTCATTCTTCTGTTCATCTCCTTATCTATAATTGTCATTTCAATTTAACATACAATCTATATGCCATTGATGAATTCATATAATTTAACACAAATTTATCAACAAGCCGTGATTGTAAGTACCTTGTTTTGAGGGGTACAAAAGCCTCCATCATTTGTAGGAATAAATCCCCCTCTTCGTCCTATCTTCCATCTTCTTGTATATCCATATTTTGTTCACATTGGCTAATTTTGTCCCCTCTATCTTCAATCCTACCATGTGATCAGATGCTCGCCTCAACGACATCATCATCCACACCAATAGCACACGAAATGAGAGCCACCTCAAGAGGTGGTAAACTAGTGTGGAAAAATAAAGTAAACGTGACCATCATCACATAGCCCATACAAGTTTCTCTTCATGAAAAACTAAAATAAAAACACCTCTAACCTTTATATGTTTTCATCATCTAATACAATAACTCTAATTTAACCATTAACTAAAAAGTTATGTTCACTATGCAATACTGTACATCACTATAAACTAAAAAATTGGCATTATCTAATAAGAATTTGCCACATAAGTCAGTCGGTCATCAATGCCATTACAAGTGCATTGATCTATGCACCAATGACATGACGAAAGAGCATCTCTTGAAATACCTTTGAATCATTTCATGGTCCATATCTATTCCACCACCCACCATAGACAGTGATAAAGGGAGATGCAGGCCATTGTCCCATTGTGGTGGCCACAGAACTCCATTGGAAAAGTTAGCCATTAGAGGAACAAGTTTATTCATAACTAATTTTGATGTCTACACTAAACTATAATGGAGTACAATCCAAGTACTTGTTTTCTAGGGAAATGATAGGTGTTTGGGGAATAAGTCTTCTCTATTGTGCTATTTTCGGCACACTCGAACTAGCTGTGTAACTCATCTCATCATTCTCATCATGTTGCACTTCTTCAACTCGATATTCCTCGTCATGACCTCCTTCTACTAGTTACAATATGATATAAAATCTAACACCCCTAACATGACCACTCCTCTCATAGTCAAAAACATAGTTATGAGTGACCTCATCATCGACTTTTATAATGAACACTTTCACAGCTGTTAAAGGCATAGGAAAAAAAATTATGTATATTTGACTAACTCGAGCCAACCTCATATGCAGATTAACAAATCATTTAAGCACCCCGGGACCATCCCCAGGCTTTAGATGTATAGGGTAATAATGTCCTCCTATGTATGGCTTTTCTTATACCTCCCTAAATAAGAAAATATTCCCATCAATCATATTCCCCACTTATCCCACACACATTTCACTGCAGTCAAAATTTATTTTTCAAACAATTACTTAACATAAAAATCATTCCTAGTTACATTCAAAAACCCCACGAGTGCATTAAATTGGAAAAACCACAAACCTTGAATGAAACATCAACACCCAACAACAAGAGGACAACACTACAACAAATGTCTCCTACAATCAACTCCAACATGTACAAATATAATGGAACACCTTAAATCAAGCGAACTTAATATATCATTTATTACTACTTACGAATTCTCCCTATATACACACAACTTACCTCATCCTCTCTTGTACCAAAACTTCCCTCCCCCATTGGATCCATTGATGCAACTAATGACGGTCTTGCCAACTCATAGAAAAAGAACAACTATGCCACCGTTGCCGCTTTTTCCTGTTGTTATTGAACTATGCGGCCGTCGCTTCTTGCCCTTTGCATGTGACAATTTACCCGCCAAGAAATCCCTCCTAGCTCAATCCCTAATGCTCTCTATATGCATCCCATTTCGTAAACCAACCCATCTTACTTCCTAAACCAACCTGCCTTATATATCTTGGAATTTTTATTTTCTAAATTAAACAGATTTTTGAACGAAGTCCCTCCCATATTTATATTTTCATTGGGGGTGAACTAGGTATTATGTAAAATTTCTCCCTCGAATTTATAATAAAGATATTCACTACTTTCCATAGGTAAATGTCTCTAAAACTAATAGTTAATTAGTTAGATGATTAATGTTATTTAGATAATCATATAATCTATGAGGATGAGCGTGTAAGTGTCTGAATGATCTCATTTGAATAATTGAATAATTTATGTTTTAAATTAGTATCCACTAGGTCTGACCAGAAATTGGTTATAACTGAAATAACTAGACAAACTGAGGTGTAAAAAAGTTTCAGTCAAGTTCGGCGTAACAGTTAGGTATAGGTGACCGGTTCCCTCACCTTCTTCTTCCCCCTACAGGTAGCAACCACTTCCTCGCCTCTTCCCACACTTTGTCTATCCCGAATTATCAGTGACCAACCTTCCTCACTCCCCTGTCATAGCCGACATAGACGTATGCTTCCTCAATCATTTGGGCTCTGTGGATGAGGGTTGATGGGTGTTGTGACTATTGAAAATTGTTCTTCCTTTCTTCTTCAATCCTCTGTGCATCATGAGTCTTGAACTATTTTATTAATTTACTTAGCGCAAAATTAAATATGTATTATTTGCAATCAGCTACAGTTTGGTTATAAAGTAAACAGTAGTTTTGTTGATACTGGTAAACTGTGTTTGATTAGATCATGGCTGCTAACTGTTGTATACATTTCCAATTTTGGCTTTTGACCAAACCGAATTGGTCTATTTCAGTTTGGTTTGGACTAATAAATTGGTTTAGGTTGGTGTTGATTTTTAGATATCAAAGGATACGTGGGAGTCTGTAGCCCCTTTATCATTAGTCATAATTACCATAATTTATAGAATATAACTGCAAATTTAATTAATTTTTTATTGCTACATGAAATTTATTTTAACAAGTGCTACAACAAATCTTTCCCAAAACTATGCTATTTGGAACCAATCTGACCACATACTCTCTCCTAATATCCACCTAAATGGTTTTTTTTATATCAATTAAACTAGTTTTAATACGACTTACTAAATCACAAGAATGAATGTTTTTAGAAATAGTTAAATGCCTTTTGTCATTTCTTGAATAGCATGATCTAAAAGTTGTGATTTTATTTAGTTAAAACTACATAAGTGGATATCAAACATCGCATAATTTATTTGGGTAAATGGAAAGATCTAGTTATAATTTTTGACATTCATGGTTTTGTAAGAAAAAAAATGATCAGTATTGCTTCGATCAATTAAATAGCCTAGAGTTTGCCCCTAGTAATTCCGTTTTGATCCCTAAATAGCACGACTTTATAACTCCTTTTTTTTGCCTTTAAGAACTTTGTGAGTCGACTCTAATTTGTGACTATTTGTATCAAACTTTATTTTGCCCTAGTAGCCGATTTTATACCTTCGTGATCCCTAAGTCAAATAAGACAACTTATTATAACATATTTATTTTTGGTTTAGCTAAATCAAAATTTTAAATTTAATAGATTCAAATGTCAAAAAAGTGTTATATAGTAATTTAATTATAAAAAAGTTTGATTGCAAAATTAATAGAATAGCGTAAATCACTACTCGACAGTTTCAAATCGACTCCCTTCCTGAGCACTTATATGAAACACCAAGAAGAGTCCATATACCGAATTTTTAAGCTAAGGTTAGTACCCGTCCCGTTCCTTGTATTTTTTTGGGTAAAAAATACTAATTTGCATCATAGACTAGTCTCTATCTGGGGAAGAGTATTATGATAATGAAGGAAATTTTAAGTGGTAGCAATGAATTATAAACTCTCTCTCTATAAATATATAGGTTCGTGTACCTTTCCATAATTGACTTATAGTAATTTGCCGCGTAGAATCTAGCTCTAGACCAAGTCTATCATACACCAACCTTTGATCATATATATGCATTGACTTAGTCCGTTGATTTTATCGACTTCCAAACCAGTTAAGCACTAATTAGCTTATAATATTATAATTGATCTTTATATATATATATATATACTCCTTCCTCTTGCATGGAATTAACATCATCTCAGTTCTAATTAACTTCTCAAGAGCTTTAACTTTGGTGTATGAAGCTCAACAATTATATGGCCTGCTCAAAATATCTCCTGCTCCTGATTGCAATCATCTTACTTGTTCCTTCTCCCTGTTCAGGTACCTCAACAAGTTTGATCATTCTCCTTGAAAAATATTGTTGATAAGGAAGAAATATCTTCATATTATTTCTTTGTATTTTTTCTTGTAGTACGTAAAATACTATAAGAGGATTGTTTTCTTCGAGTAATCAATTTTTTAATCTCTTTTTGTTTATATAATTATTTATTAATTTACTTTGCAATTTCCGAAGCAATGCGAAGCAGAAAGATGATATCTGGCAACCCAACGACAATCTTCATCAAGGCAAAGGCACGATCCTACAAATCTGTTAACTCTTTCTTATTCATAAAATAAAGTGTGTAATAATTAGTGATTTTAATTTTTTGTTGTTGATTGTTCCAGCTCAACAACCAGCAAGAGAATGGTGCTATTCATGTATTTTTGGACTATGATGATCCCAAGAAAAATGGGAGCCCAAAAGTCCACCATTAGATCGTTAATTCTCTATTTAGGTTCCGTTTGGTTGACATTACAACACTGTAAGTGATATGAAAATTTTAAATAGTCTACTACAAAAGTAAATAAATTTAATATATTTTATATAAAAGGTAATATTAACTAAATTATTATATAACTAAATTAAGTGTGGTCACAATTAAGTAAGACCATAAAATATTTATAATTACTTTTGAGCGAGCTACTAATGAAAACTTCAATGTGCAATTAATTTTATCACTTTTTTCATCTCAAGAGATAAGAGAAAAGAGAGAATTTGTTTGTACATGGGAGAGCATGAGGGTGACCTACTTGGTTATACCAAGCGTTCTTTAAAATATATATATATATATATATATATATATATATATATATATTATTTTTATTAAAGTTTAGTTTTTAAAAATTTCATGTCATTTACCTATATTTCATACTAACCAAAGTAGCTTAAGAAAAACAAAACTATGGTTTCTTCCTCAGCAATTTATACACCTTTCTCCAACAAATGTCAAATTCCGCAATTTGGCCGCAAGTAAAAGTGAAGTCTCATTGAAAATTGGTAATGTAGCAAGCAAAAGTTTAATGTTACCCAACCACTTACAAATATAGCGCGAACCTTTTAAATACACCCATGTACCGATATTTCCTTTTTGCTTAAAGTCATCATGAAATCAGCCATCGACTTAAATTTTGTCCCCACCTCAATATTTTGAGAATTTATGGCTCTTCTAGACCATTAATAGCATTTCTTTTGTCTATGATATCACCTGGCAGCCAGGGGATTTGATCAACCACCTATCCTCAATTCTTCCTAGCCTCATTGAGTTCTCTGACATCAACTACATTCGGCGTTACCAAACACTTACATCAACTACGTTAGTACATTAGGCGTTACCAAACACTTCATCCTCTCTATCCTACGATTCATCGTATCCTCTCTCCTTATCAAGCACAAAGTCTTCCAGCCCCCACTCCCTGTCCAAATTGTCGTCAGCTACATCTAGCTGAAAATTTTCAGCGTCGATATTGTTATTTCTTACTACACCCAGATTCATCAGATAACCCATTTGTCATGGACTTCAACTAATTCACAATGTCTACACAATGTTATTAATGAATTCACTAATACGGACAATCAAATTACCTTGTCAAGTTTTCCTCTCTATAATGGGCCTAAAGTATAAACAATGGGCCTAAGTCATCACTTCAAAAGTGATTAATCAACTTGAAAATCTTTAATCTATTCCTAATTATAAAGAAGATCCTACCCCTGTAGATATTATATATAGGACTAAATTGAAGAATCTCACAATGTTTCATATTATTTGATTTCAAGATGATGGTCATCCGTTAGCCTTCCGACACTCCATTAATTCAGCTGTCATTTTGCTTGTCATTGCCATATGAATAAAAAATAAGACTTATATGTCATTAATGGCATCTTATATAGGAAAATAATTTCATCAATGATTTCTTACTTTACATATCTTGCTTCGCAGGCTACATAAGACTCCATCGTTTCAATGAATGAGTCCCTTCCCCCCCCCCCCCCTTCTTCTTCCATTCTCCCATGATGTCTAACCATATTATCTTCGCCTTCAATATCCCCATCATGACGATCTTCAACACTGCCATGTAAAATATAATATAAGTATATTATGTCACCAATGACATGCCACAATACTATGAGACAATATAATTATCTTCTCTATTTCTCCACTCTATGTGCGTCCAATTCATTTGTTCTATGATGGGGTTTTCTGCTTCTATTTCCACCACTTCATTTTTCTATTCCTCTCCTTATCTATCATTTTCATTTCAATTTAACATACAATCTATATTCCATTGATGAATTCCTATAATGTAACACAAATTTATCAACAGTTTGCGATTGTAAGTACCTTGTTTTGTGGGGTACATAAGCCTCCATCATTTTTAAGAATGAATTCCCCACTTCGTCCTCTCTTCCATCTTCTTGTATATTAATGTTTTGTTCACATTAGCTAATCTTGTTCCCTCTTATTTTCAACCTTACCATGTGATCAGATGCTCACTTCCATGACATCATCATTCACACCAATTGTAGGCAGAACCAGAACCACCTTGGAAGGTGGTAAACTAGTATCGAAAAATAAAGTAAACGTGACCATCAACACATAACCCACACAAATCTCTCTTCATGAAAAATTACAATAAAAACAACACTAACCTTGTAAAGACCGTGGAAAAAAAAAATCGACTCGGTCGAGGAAGGATCAAAAGTTAAAAAATCATTATGATTAATTATGTTATATTCTCTACCGGTTGATTCTACTTAGTTAAAACCCGTGATTCGAACTAGGGTCTTATCGTCTGAACCAGTTGGTTCAACCGTTATTATCTGTCAAGTCAAATTTTATATGACGAGGCAACCAATCATTTTCTCTTTGACCGTTTGTTTTTATCATTGATCGTTCATTTTCTTAGACAACCATTTGATTTCCTAGACGGCCATTCGACACCTATAAATATCACACTTCAGTTATTCGGTTGGGGGGGGGGGAGAGAAAATTCTTCTCACCCCATCTGTCATTCTCGTTTTCTCTCTTGGTTACTCTCCCCTCTTGGCGATGTTTTACATCTCGTCTATGTGTCCGGTTCGCATGTCATGAGTCCTACACATGGGGGTTGGATGATGGACAATGTTGTGGGGGTTTAGGGAAGAATATGATCTGGTTTTGGGTTGAAGAAAAAGATTGTTTGGTTTGGTTTTTGGTACCAAAGATGAGGTGAGATAAGAGAAGTGCGTGGGGAAGAAGGAGAAGCTTATAATCTCAGAATGACCTGAGAGCATGTAATCTCAGAATGACCTGAGAGCCCGTAGAAGTACATTGAGCTTGATCCCGACTTGGGCATGTAGGCCAATCATGATTGTTTGATTTCAACTCATCTAAGGAACAATAAAAGTATGGTTGGGGGTTCTTTTACAAACATAGGTTTGGTGAATGGATAATGAGTGAACTTCCTTTTTATTCTCTTATGTTATAAATGTAGCTATGGAAAACGGTCTAAGACTATGGGACGATTATTTTAATAAGTTAGACATATTTGCTTTAATAGAGATTATGTATCATTTAAGTAACACCCGGTATGGTTAGGGCATGTCAGTTAGTTATATTTTTTAGTAACACTTGGTCAGCTAGGCCCATAATATTGTGTAAAATGATGAGTCGTTACAAACCTTTATATGTTTTTTTGTCATCATTTAATTAAAAAACTCTAATTCGGCCATAAACTAAAAAGTTAAGCTCACTGTGCACCAATGCACATCAATTTAAACTAAAAAATTAGCATTATCAAATTAGAACATGACGACATAACATATCTGTTGAAATACCTTTGAATCATTTTGTGGTCCATATTTATTCTGCCACCCACCACATACAGCAATAATGGGAGATGCTAACCAATGTCCCATTGTGGTGGCCATAGATCTCCACGGGAAAAGTCAACCATTAGAAAAATGAGGCTATTTATAATTAATTTTGATGTCTACCCTAAAATAAAATGGAGTAAATCCAAATAACTGTTTCCGAAGGAAATGACAAGTGATAGAGGAATAAGTCTTATTTGTTGTGTTCGCCGTGCAACTCATCTCATCATTCTCATCATGTTGGTCTTCTTCAACTCGCCACGACCTCCTCAGGCAAACCACAAACCTTGAATGAAGCATCAACACCCAACAATGAGAGGACAACAACCAATATCATCTACAATCAACTCCAACATATACAAATTCAATGAAACACCTCAAATCAAGCAAACTTAATGCATCATTTATTACTACCTACGAATACTCCCTGCAACGCGCTGCCTCCTTTAAATATATAGCTTACCTTATTCTCCCATGTTCAAAAACTCCACTCTCCATTGGATCCATTGATGAAGATTGCAACTGATGATATTCGTCATGCCAACTCATAGGAAAAGGACAACTATGCCACTGTTGTCACTCTTTCCTGTCTTCGCTTCCCATTATTTGCATGCGCCCATTTACCGGCCAAGAAATCCTTCCAACTTCAATCCTTAATGCCCTCTAAATGCATCTTATTCATCTTATATATCTTTAAATTTTTATTTTCTAAACCAAACGGTTTTCTGAACCAAGTTCCTCCTCTATGTAAATTTTCATAATAAAGACATTCCTTACCTCCCATAGGTAAATGTCTCTAATACTAATAGTTAATTAGTTAGAAGAAAAATGTTATTTAGACAAACATATAATTTATGTGGATGAACTTGTAAGTATCTGAATGATTTCATTTTAATAATTGAATAATTTATGGATAAAATTAGTATCCTCTAGGGCTGAGCAGAAATTGGTTAAAACTGAAATAACCTACAAAACTGAGGCGTAAAAAATTTTCAGTCAAATTCCGGGTAAATCGATTCGGTTTTGCGTATAGGTGACCAGTTCCCTCACCTTCTTCTTCCCCCTACAAGTGGCAGCCACTTCTTCGCCTCTTCCCACTCTTCGTCTATCACAGCATCTCAGAGACCAACCTTCCTCAGTTCCCCATCATAGCCGACATAGACGTATGCTTCCTCAATCATCTGGACTCTGTGGATGATGGTTGATGGGTGTTGTGACTACTACAAATTATTCTTCCTTTCTTCTTCAATCTTCTATGCAAGATGAATCTTCATCTACTTTATTAATTTACATAGTACAAAATTAAATATGGCAAGATATAAATTATTTGCGATCAGTTACAGGTTGGCTATAAAGTAAATAGTTGCTTTGTTGAAACAGGTAAACCGTGCTTGAATAGATCATGGCTGGTATAGGCACGTATAGGCTGGTACAGGTTAAAATACATGTATAAACAGGGCTGCTAATTGTTGTGTACACTTTTAATTTTGGCTTTTATCCAAACAGAATCGGTTTCTTTCAGTTTGGTTTGGACTAAAAATTGATTTAGGTTGGTGTTGATTTGCTAACATCAAAGGGTACATAAGAATCTGTAGTAGCTTTATCGCTAGTCATAATTACAATAATTTATAGAATATAACTGCAAATTACATTTATTTTTTATTGCTATATGGAATGCAAAACCATTCCCGAAATTCTGTTATTTGGAACCAATCCCACCACATACTCTCCCCTAATATCCACGTAAATGG
>JAVDBV010047884.1:0-34930 GCA_032619315.1 Piper longum
AAAATGGGGAACAGAGGACTAGAAATCGCTTCTAAAATGCAAAATGTGCCTATCAGCCATCGTCCAGATCGAGTATCGGTCTTGGCGGAGCACCAAGTACATGAAAGTTGTGTTCCGCCATTGATGTGCCCACCTAGGAATTACGCGGACCTGGTTAAGGACGCCCAGTGTGCACGTCGAAGAAGGGCTCGAGATAAAACTCATCCCAAGACCAAACCTAGAAATATGAAGGAAACTGCTGCATGTGGTGATGAAAAAGACGCCGGCAACGTCTGGGTAGAAGATAAACGTAAAGATGGTGGGACATTGATGGCCAAGTATGCCAAAAAACCCACCCCTTCCAGGTCAGTCGATCAAAGCAGAAATGAGGAAGTAAATGTCAGCAGTACTAGTGTTGGAGGTCGCCACACTCGTATTGTTGTCAGTAAGGGTGTAAACGAGTCGAACCTACTAGCTGAGTAATGATGTACTTGATTTTGATTTTATATAAAACGAGCTTAACCGAGCTTTAGTGTAAATGAGCCGAACTTTAATATAAACTAATCGAGCCGATCTTGTCTAAAATTTATAATATTTGGACTTGATTCGAGCCAAATTCGAGTCGAGTTCAAACCGAGTTCTAGTCGAGTTCTATCCAAGTTCGAGCTTAACGAATATTTATGTACTCGACTTATATAAGATTAAAATTTTTTGAACACTATATAAGTTCAATCTGACCTCAATAATATTTACGAGCTGAGCCGACTCAAATATTTTTTTGAGTTTAAATACCTCGAGTTTGAGTTTCGAGCCTGATCGAGTCGAACATTCATTTACTTAAATTCTATTCGTTGTTCAACGAGCTTATTTATTTCGAGCCGAATATTTTTTCGAGCATAAAATTAATAAATATGAACAAAGCCGAATCGAGTTGAACTTAACAAACTCACAGCAAACTAACTTATTTACACCCCTAACTGCTAGTTTTGTGGGGGTAAATAAGGTGAAGGGTAGGATTGATGGGAATTCATGGAGAAAAGAAACGCTTCCAACTTCGTCAAATGAAGCCCAGCGCAACCAACAGCAGCAACACAAACATGGTGGAAGAAGGAAAGACAAATGGATCCGAAAACAGAAGTTGCCATCTTGAATGATGAGCCCTGCCTAATCAGATTCAACCCACAAATAATAAATCGATGTCTCTTCGTTTAATTCCATTGATTTGTAGCCGGTAATTTTCATATTGTTTCAATTTTTAGCCTTCATGTCTCGAAATTAACCCTATCATATAAGTGATGGTGATTCATTATTGAGATGGCTTAAAACGCGCAACATGCTGCTTGCCGGATAACATCGTCTTTAGCGGTGGGGCAACAAATTCAGACTCAAATGGCCATCCAGCTTCATAATTGTCATTCCTCCCCTCTTTGTTTCATTACTTGCAGAAGCGAGGAACTAATCTGTTGTAAGCATGAAGTTGTTCATATGAGTGAGGATAAGCAGAGACATTAATGGAAGATACGAAAATAATACTTGTTAAAGCAAAGATGATGATCGAGAAAGCTAACTTCCAGATCGATCGGATGAGATGCTGGCCCCTGCCTGCCCTGCCCTCTTTGTGAAACTAAAACATGAAACATTGATGATTTGAGCCATGGAACAAAGCACGGTGTGATTGGCCTAAATATAGGGCAACCTGTGAATTGGGATTTTATTTTATTTCACAGTGGCTGTGGCAGGGAGGGGAGGTGTTTGGAGGGGTTCTGTATATAAGGGCGTATATTTTGCCGTATGTTGGATTTGGGAGGAAGGAAAGGATGCCAAGTTGCCAATAATGAAGGGTGGGCCGAAGCGGCAGCCATTGTAGGTGAGCTGTTGTTGCTGTCCTTCGCTTTCCAGGTGGGCTTTTTGGCTGCAAACAGACTTAGGGTGTTTGATTAACAAGCTGTCCCAGTTGCAGTGCTAAGTCTTGTCTCTGGTTAACGGAGATGTACAAAAAAGAGCATGAAGCTAGTTGGTGGAAGTAGCTCGTTACGGGGACATGTCCCATCTCAATTCAAGAATTACAAGATCCCAAACAAGTTGCAGTTGATTATTACTCTGTAAAAAAAGAAAATCTAGGATAACTTCTATATATTGGTTTATGGCCACGAAAAAAAAGAGTAAGAGTATGTTTTAAAAGCCAAAAAATGAAAAGGAAAAAACGTTGGGTTTTAACGAATAATCGGGAAGTGGCCGGCCAGGCACGTCTATATATAATAGATGCGCGCTTGGGGAAGCGATCCTCGCCGCGTGCTCCGTCGCGTTTTTACTAATTAAAATCAGACAAAATGCAACGAGGAGGATATCTATATTGCCTAGTCTCCATCACTACACTTTACGAGTATGATGAGGCTGTTGATCGAAATGAATAACCTCAACGGACATTCGCCGTGTTTCTGGGCCTCACACTCGGTAGTTATCGCCATTGGTCCCCGAATTATTAAACCGGCCAAGTTGAAGTCACATTGTCCAGGGTGGTTCTGCCGGAGTCATTGCGTCTCCGATTAGAGGCACATTGATACAACGCCAGAGCAGAAAATCAATCACTCGCCTGGTCCATTTGCTTTGATCCGGGGCCAACTTTAGCTCCATTTGATCTCCAAGCCCGTTCAATTAGCAGGAAATAACGTATCTAAAAAATTTTCATATGAATTGGGAAATGCAATTAAATGAATGGTATAAAAATTTTAAAATTTTTCTTCAAATGTGGGGATCATAGAAAATAAGATAAAAATAAAATATTTTTTCCTACGTGCGTGAGCATGTGCACAAGCATCCAAAAACTTTCCTTAATTTTTTTTATTTTTTTATAAAAATTATTTTTTGTAAAATTTTTACATAAAATTATTTTGATTCAAATAAAAAAAAAGTTTGACAGATTTCAAGGCATTCAAATACAATAAATATTTGACTTTAAAATGCTACACTTTTTTGTTAAATTTCAAGATTTTTATAAAATTGGGCTAAAAGCTGGTTAACTAAATATAATGAGTAAAGCCAGCCTGTAGTCACGTTGTAATTTTAGAAAAGCTTACTCACTGGTATTTTACACTGAAAATAATTAGTTAATTGACTTTTATTACAAAAAATAAAAAAAATTGATCCAATAAATTTAAAATACACTATAAAATAATGGAGAAAAACGGAATGACAAAAGTAGAGGGGCTGAAAATTTTCTGAATATTTTTAGGTGTGGAGAAAAATTAAAAAAATTAATATATGGTTGTCTACAAAGATAAAGATAATTATAATTTTTTTTCTAGAGTATTAATAAATATAGAGAACCACGACGAATTATAATAAAAAGTAAAACTTTTCTCCACTATTTTTTTCTAAGGGTTGGTGAAAATTCTTTTTTTTTGTAGTGTTTTAGTTTGTTTTGCATTGAAGGTAATAAGGATCAGTGTAAACTATGTAAACACTAATAAATTCATACAATAGTATATATCTTTTATATTTTTTAATAAATAATACATGTTTATGTTTTGTATTCTATGATTAAATTCCTAAAAATATTCATGGTTATTTTGTATTTTTATTCGGATGTAATTATATTTAATTTATAGAAAAAATAATTATATCAATATCATTTTTATTATAATATATTAAATGTAAATATTTTTATTAAATTTTATTCTTGTAAAATTTATGTGTGCGCCAAATAGACCGAAACAAATAGTCGAATTTTAGTTTTAATTTGGGATGCTTTAAAATAAAAAAGATTAAAAGGTTAAAGCAGAGCAGGGGAGAAGAGATGGCGCGCCAGTGACTGCAAAAACTGCGGCTGAGATAAGTGCCTCGGCTTTACTATTATTAATTAATAACAATCATTTATTGTATGCAAACATATAAATATACATATGAATGGGAATATATTACCACCTTCCAGTTCTTTCGTGACATAGACAAAATTCCTCTTCCAAGCTCATACAGTGTTTCTTGTACGATCGTTTGGCCGGGCGGACACCACTTCTACGTTGTATCCAATTAAAATCAATACGCGCGACTTTGGTTGACAAAAAAGAAAAAGAAAAATGCGAGACCGGTAAAAAATTAAAATTAAAATTCACTATCATTATGGTATATACGTCAAAACCATATACAATTACAATCAGATTTTATACGGGTGAACAGGTAAAGCGGCAAACCATTATGTCACGAATTCGTAACCCAAACTGTTGAATTTTGAACGATCAAACTATTAAGTTTATTTGAAAGGTTTTATCATTTTATTTATATTATTTTATCAAATGTAAAATAGTCAAATATGGCTTGGGTATGGTGACTCAAATGGTTTTTTGTAGATCGACATTAGAATATATAGTTATATAGGTTTAAATTGAACAGGCAGCCAGATTTATTTCAAGACTTTATTATTAAATCTTAAACCCAATATGATCATGATTATATTAATAAAATGAATTAATAAGTTGAGAGATGCTAATGTTTAACTCCGTCAACCACTCTTTTATCATCGGTGGCAAAGGAGGATAAAGGAGAAGAGGGTAATTCGATTCGGTGGTAAGAAAATTTAATTTATCATTTCAAATTGTATGCATTTCGTGCTGTGTTTGGTTTGGGTCCCAAATCAGAAGAAAACGAAGAAGAACGTCTCGGTCAATGGTTTCATAATCGAGAGTGGCAATTGGCGTAAAATATGATAGAAGGAGGCTAATAAACATTGAAACTCCGAGCACGTCTCCTGCATTCCTCTTACCCCATACTTCTCCTTCTTCGCCATTCGAAACCCATCGACGGCGAACGCCGTCATGACCGGACCAATGTTAGAAGATTTGGTGGAGAGCATCTGCTCTACTCCCTATGTCAGCGCCCCCACTAGCCCTGGCCGCGGGCCCCCGCCGCCTGCTCTCTTCTTCAGCGCACCCGCCAGTCCCGTCCACTACATCCTCTCCTCCTCGCCCCCAACCTCCGCTTTCGCTCCCTCCGCCGCCGATTTCTCCGCCGACTTCGAGTTCTCCGCCCGTTTTAGCCATGATTTCTCCGCCTCCGCCACCTCCGCCGCGCCCATGACCTCCGCCGACGAGCTCTTCCTCAACGGCCAGATCCGACCGATGAAGCTGTCGTCTCACCTGCAGAGGCCCAAGAATCTGGCCCCGCTTCTTGATCTTGAGGAGGAGGAACACGGCGAGGGAGAAGGGGCCGAGAACGGCGGCGGAGATGGGGCGGCGGCGGTTTCCGCCGATAAATCGGAAGAGACGTCGGCGAGAGGGAGAGAAGTGAGAATGCGGAGCAAATCGATGCAGAGAAGGGCCAGATCGATGTCCCCGCTGCGAAACTGGCGGAACAGAGAAGGCGGGGGCCGGGATAGGCCACACTCCCCCGAGCCGGACGAGAGCGAGGCGGCAGCGACGCCGGCGGACGACCCACCTTCCGACGCCTCGACGCCGTCGGTGTCGGCGTCTTCGTCGAGATCCAACTCAAAGTCGACCCGGAGCTCAAAGCGGTGGGTGTTTCTAATGGATTTCTTGCACAGGAGCAAGAGCGAGGGCAGGGGCCGCAGCAGCGGCGGCGGCGGCGGCGGCAAGGACAAGATCTGGTTCTCCATTTCCTTCTCCCCCATCCACAAGGAGAAGAAGCAGTCCCCGTCCGTTTCCACCCCCTCGTCCCCAAGCCGGAAGCCGAAACAACGACAGGCCAACGCCGGGGCGCCGGCAGTCAAGAGACGGATTCCGCCGTCGCCGCACGAGCTGCACTACACGTCAAACAGAGCGCAGGCAGAGGAGTTGAGGAAGAAGACGTACCTGCCATACCGGCGAGGGCTGCTTGGCTGCCTTGGGCTGAGCTCGAGAAGCTACGTCTCCATGAACGGCCTCACCAGAGCTCTAAACCCCGTCTCCTCTGGGTAGAACGGGTTGGACGCAAGGTTCATTTATTATAAAACAAAATGACAATCATGCATGTTTTGGGTTCATATTCTCTACTAATTCTAAATTATCGTTGCCGCTTCTCCTTCTTTTTTTTTCCTACTAATTTGTTCCTGTATCATCGTTGATTGAAAGGGAGGGCACTATCGGTTCCCCCAAATACAGAGTTGAGTAGCAATAGTTTTTCCGGTTTTTATGACATTGTTGATGTTATGAACTACTTTCTAATGCGCGCCAAAGAATGCTCTCATTTTCTCTTCTTTTTTTTTTTCTTTATGGCTGGTTTGTTTGACACAAAACAGTGTAAACGAAATTTTTTTTCATTAGAACTAAAAATACGATTAAAATAATATAATTACATGAAAATTATAAAAAAAATTTATATATAAAAAAATAAAATATTCTTTTTTACGTGTGCACTTGTCTCATAAAACTTGTTCCTTTTTTTTATAAAAAAATTTTATTTTATAAAGTTTTTATATACTTAATTTAATCAAAATTAAAATTATTCTTAACTAAATTTTAAGATATTGAAACACAATAATTTTTTTGACCTATAAAATTTATATTTCTTTTGTATTATTTCAGGACAACTAAATAAATTTAAAAAAAATAGTGTCATTTTCCGAGCAATAAAAGTGGTGGTTCGGCTCTTTAGTGTATTCTATTCCCCGTGAGATCTCTTAGTTTTCTTTCTCTCGTTTCCTTTTTTTTTTCTTTTTTGTTTAACTTTTATTATCAGATCTATCCTTCAAACCGTGTAGACGGAATCCTTGCCGAGATGGCGCTTCTTGCCATCTTTTCAGATCAGCAGATGTGTTTGTGAATTATATAACAAGTGGACAACTTCAGTATCCCGTGATTCTTCCTGCCCATGGCCCGTACACAACCTGTAATACAATTGTGATTTGCAAAGCAACTAGCGTATGAATGAGCTTTGGGGAAAATAATTAATAATTAATAATACCGAAGGATATAAATGAATTAATTATATGTGTTCCGCAGTGGTGCCCAAAGGGGAAAGAGAAGGATATGGTCTTTGTTTTCAGTGTTCCTCGGAGGTGGGAACGATCCTGGCCCAATTTGTTGATCATTGTTAGTATATATATTGAAAAAGTTAATTTGTTGCATGATTACCTTTTTTTAAAAAAAAAAAGAAGCAACCTTACCTAGTTGTTTGGTGGAAGTGCCCCAATTAGGGACAGGTGAAGTAGCCATTATCTTGGCAACAAGATTTGAAGGCCGTCTTATTGGTTCGGGCATAAGTAAAGCAACTTCACCCATGATGAACAAGTACGCAATGATGTTTTATGCATGAATGGCCGTCCTCTGCATCTCACCTTTTGATGGAGGAGTAGTTCAAGTTCCAATGAAGGAATTCATTAGCGGAGGTTTTTTTTTCCGGTTCTGAGTCACGTTTAATTTAATCGGGAAATTGACTAGAAAGCTATAAAAAATGGGGGGGGTGGGGGGTTTGAAATGCTGCAGAGTTGATAAGAATAATAAATTTGCAGGGTTGATTCAATGGATAATCCCGATCTTTTGGGCACAGGAACTGGTGAGTCTAAGAGGAGCGCAGAAGATAAATTAAGGAGACAATTTTATTACGTGTAAGAGGAAGGAGATGCTCAGGCAAAATGGAGAAACGACAGGCGTGGTTGATGTGGGAGACAGTGAGTGAGAAGAGGTGCTGGTGACAAGTCAAGGGCATGGGCAAGGAGGGGAGTTAACTCAGAAGTTAGCAGAGTACAGAACAGCGAAAGAGGAGCATAACTTGGGCAGTCGGAAAGCGTCTGACCTTGCCTCGAAAGAAGGGGAGGAGGGCACGATGCCGTATTGATCGGACTCCAACATTGTTCATGATCAGCCTATGTTTAAATTAAATTAGCTTGACTTTTATTTGATATGTGTAGACTAAAAGTGTATTTAGTGGAATGGCTCAAAGAATAAATTATCAGGGATTGAGAGATAGAAGCCCAAAATTACATATGTACCCACTTTTTCATCAATTAACTAATTAAGATAAATATTATAAAACTATTCTTTCATTCAAATATGAAGATAAATTTTACTTTCGGAGGGAAGAAATTTCCTTTTAAACTCGTGGAAACGTTGTTTCTTCAACTGTGTATGAGCCTACGAGTTAAGGTTGGGCATAGGGGTGAGCGTGCATTGAAAAGATTTTCATACTTTCACAAATTGAGTTCAAGTTACTTAAAAAAAAAAACACATAACTTGAAAACTAATATTGTTTTGGTGAATATACCAATTTTAATTTTTTGGCAAGTAAATAATACGGCAAGTGTCATTTTAAAATAACTATTTTCTTAAGCTTTTTTCACTTGCCAATATAATTGGTTGTACACATGAAAAGGATCCGCTACTGCGAACCTGGTGAGCGCTCACAATGATAAGCCCACAATGGTAGGGTCAGGCCCACCAAAGATATAAGCCGAGCCCACTCCCGGGTGAGCTCCGTCCCACTTACGCCGCGGAGAATCGACTTCCCAAACGGGGTAGCCCCGTCATGTTTTCCACGTGTCATCTATTTGTTGGGTAGACCTTGCCCAACTCCCATGTGATTGGTCCTCTTTGAAAGAACCACGTACATTGGCCCCGCGTATTCGGTCCACGGCCTCGCAGAGACTCAAACTTTTCGTCTTTCTTCCCTTCGGCGACGACGGCGGCGGTGGGGTTGGTGACGGCGGCGCAGCCCATCTTCTCCGTGTGGAGGAAAGGTCCGATCTTTGATTGATTGAGAAGGTGGAGAAGGAGCAACGACTCCACCCGGCCCAGCCTTCTAAGTCGCCAGATTTGCTTATTCTCGCGGCCGGTTTGAGGATCCGGAGATTGGAGCAGTCCGATCCCGGCAATGGCGTTACGGGTGTCAGGTTTTATCTGGATCCTCCTGATAATTTGCACCGTTTCAGTCGTCGCCGGGTATGACTTTTCCATTTCAGATGGTAGCGAATTTGCCGTTTTGTGATTTTTGTTTTTCTTACGTTTATTTGGTTCTAATCTTTTGCGCAGGAAGAGCTACTATGATGTTCTACAAGTTCCGAAAGGTGCGTCTGACGAGCAAATCAAACGGGCTTATAGGAAACTTGCATTGAAGTATCACCCTGATAAAAATGCTGGCAATGAGGAGGCCAACAAGCGATTTTCCGAAATCAATAATGGTATCTTTTATCCTTTTTTTTCCATGTATTGGAGAAAAGTTATTGTTTTTTTCGTCTTCTTGTTTGGTGAGCAAAAGTCGGTTTTTTTTTTGCTGAATTCGATGATGGGGAAACCAAACCAGCTTATGAAGTGCTGTCGGATCGTGAGAAGAGGAACATTTATGATCGTTACGGGGAGGAAGGATTGAAACAGCATGAAGCCGGTGGAGGAAGAGGAGGTGGAATGAACATTCAGGACATCTTTAGCAAGTAGGTTCTTGGTTATTTCCAAGTGGAATTCTATTCAGGACTGTAGCATTAAATTTATATATTTTGCTTTATTTTCGTCTGTTTTTTCTTCCGCATAAATTGTTAAGTAACTGTGATAAGTTTCTAGATTTCAGTCAATGGTAGTATAAATATTATAACCGTAATTGTGCTGCGTTAATCCGGTTTCGAGTAATAATATAGCTATATGGCTGTAATAATCTTAAATGTTAAGTATCGAGCATTTGGCTGGGGACGTGAAAGACCTTTCCTTGATCTCTCTTTCCATTTTGAGACAAACGGTTCAACTGAACTGCTTGCTTGTGCTTCTCAATCATTAAGCTTATGCCTCTCTTATCTTAATTAGCACAAGGATTATTGTTCTTCTAGGGTTTCTTAAGTTTTTATCTTGTAGCTTCTTTGGTGGTGGTGGTTCAATGGAAGAGGAAGAAAAGATAGTCAAAGGTGATGATGTTATTGTTGAATTGGAAGCAACCCTGGAAGACCTGTACATGGGAGGCTCTTTGAAGGTGTGCTCGGTCATTCCCTTTTAATCTATAAGTTAGCTTTAGTTGATCATGACTCTATCCGTTCTATTCAATATTGAATCAGCTCATATTTCATTTCGGAAAACATATAATACACGCGTTAGAATAAATGACTTTTTTTATTTTCAAGAAATGGAATTTCGGTCTTTGATATTTTTCATATTATTGTAGTTTATATATTGTGCGGCAGGTTTGGAGGGAAAAAAATGTTATAAAGCCTGCACCTGGGAAAAGACGCTGTAATTGTAGAAATGAGGTTTATCATAAGCAAATTGGTCCAGGGATGTTCCAGCAAATGACAGAACAGGTAGCTTTTTGTTTCAATTTGTGCTAGCCTTTTGCTCTTCAATTTATAGGTTTGTATGGAACTTACTTGGCAAAATGAACATAAGTGAAGTCTATAAATTTCTTCCTTATGTTAAAAAAAAAAAGAAATTGCTTGCATGTGCTCCTCTTTCATATGGAGAGATTGCTGTTAAAAGAGCTGATATGAAAACAGTGATCCCTTAATGTATTTTTCAGAAGAAAATTTGTCAATACTGTTGGAATTCGTATGGATTTCTCGTTTTATTGCGTGATTTGCCTTAACTGCACAGTTGTATAATAGATGGCACTATCTTCCAAAATATATTCAGAGAGAAGGATATTTTTTGCCCATAATAAGATACTCATGCTTGACGTGATCATTGATCTACATGTTTTTGTTGACGTGTTTGGCCATCTTGGTGCTGCGTATATTGTTTAAAGCATCGTCAATTATCATGCATCCTTGTGCTATTGGAGTACAACGATAGACAGGGTATCCTGTCAGCTCATGCTCCCTCCCCTTCAGCCTTCTCTGTCTTATACTTTTCCTTCTCTTATTCTTTTAGATGTTTTGGTTTGTGATAATGTTCAATCCGTTGGCCATCATGAGGGCATACCAGAATTTTTTGCTCATTCTGCACTACTGGCTCTTATTCAGGTCTGTGAGCAATGCCAAAATGTGAAGTATGAACGGGAAGGGTATTTTGTCACTGTGGACATTGAGAAAGGAATGCAAGACGGACAAGTAAGTTTTCTTCTTTTGTTGCATTGGTCGCTGTGCTATTAATCTATTTAGTTACTTGGATGTGTTAAGATCGTAGAATGTGTGCAATTTGCTTTGGGGACTTCTACCTTCGGCATATTTTATTTACCTAAACTGACCAGCTTCCATTTCCAGGAGGTAGCATTTTATGAAGATGGCGAGCCCATAATTGATGGCGAGCCTGGAGATCTGAAGGTTTTATGATTTCATTAACTTATTCTATTTTCTGTTATAATTCGTTTGGCATTTCCTACCAAAAATTCCAATAGATCAACAGAATATCATTTGCTGAACAGTTCCGCATTATGACTGCACCACACGACCACTTCAAACGGGAAGGCAATGACTTACATACAACAGTCACAATCACATTGGTAATTCTCACCCTCGAAACATGTACAAGTTGGTGGTTGTTGTGGAACGTTTTGGCTGAATCTGGAAATTCATTACTTTTTAGGTTCAAGCACTCGTGGGCTTTGAGAAAACTATCACACATCTAGACGAACATTTGGTGGACATTGGCTCAAAGGTCAGTTCGCGAGAAGCAAATTGTATTTCTTTTTCACGACTGAATGAAAATATCTTACTCTAGTAATATCCTCCTCAGGGTATAACGAAGCCAAAGGAAGTGAGGAAGTTCAAAGGAGAAGGAATGCCTTTACATTTCAGCACGAAGAAGGGCGACTTATACGTCACCTTTGAGGTCTTGTTTCCCTCTTTATTAACAGAAGCTCAGAAGACAAAGATCAAGGAAGTTTTGTCTTAGGCTTTGTAGTCCCATGATATCCACCATGATGCAATTAATAGGGAAACTTGAGTTGCTTAGAGAATCTGTTCCAAAACAGAAATGTTTGTATTTTTAATGTATACTGATTCTCATGAGTCCACAATTTTTTCTCGACTAAAAGAGGTTTCTGATGTCTCGGAATGAGGTCATCAACCGAGTAAAGAGAGTTTAGAAGGCTGTCCAATTTTAAGAGGATTGATTTAGCCAGTTATAATGTAAAATTAGACATGAGCTTAATGCTTGATTTATGTCAGCTTTGCATCTGCTGATAGGTCATATGATTTCATATTAGATGATTTATCATGGAGTAGTTGTTTAATTGGAGATTTAATACCATAGTGGTGGCTTGGAAAGGTTGACGTTGCGCTTTCACTTTACACGATTGTTCGCAAACGAGACGTTTTCATGCATTTGCAGAACAATTTTTTTTTTCTTTACATGATCTCATGAAGTTGATGATAATCATTATTTTGTTTCACTCGCCTTTTCCACCAGATAGTAACTAAGAAAATCATTGGTTTTTAACCTTTTACCCAAAAAATTTACAATCGTATTGGTATTCGTATTGATTGCCCATGAGTTTATATATGAGCATTTTACGTATTTTACTAATCTAGATGATACATAGTTATTAGCAGTCATTGCCTATTATTTATAAATTATTCTTTTGATAAAGGGTCGTTTAGATGGCATGAAACAAATATAAATTAAATAAATATTTTGAACGGTTACCTAAGTAAATATATTATATTTATAATATAATTCATAGAAATATTAGGATATGTTTAATATATTTTGTGTCCAAATTACATATGTACTCTGAAAGCACATGACCCACTTAATTAAAAGTATTAGATTTAATCAAATTTGTTTATACAAAAATAATCAATTCAATATTTACTTTTTATATAGAATACACAAAATATGAGGTTGATTTTAAAGAAATTTCATGTAATTTATATTATTTTTATGTCAACTAAATATGCCATTAGTAACTAAGTAATTCATGTGTGTGATGATGTCGTATAGTTTGAGGATATCACGAAAACGAAGCAACATATGTACGTAAAGAGAAGATAAACTAAAAACAATCAAATAAATACTTCGAAAGAGACGAAAACCTAAAAAAATTTAGAATGAAATACAACGTAATCAGCGTCAACACTAAATCCAACTACCTAAAAAAATGGGGAAGCCATGAAGAGTTGACGACGATTGTGAATAACGGAGATAATCCTACCTTGATAATAACAGTTAATTCACAAACATGATTCTCCAAGTAACAGATCAAAATTTGCTTGTAAAGTTCTCTTTTTCTTAGCCTTGTATACTTTATTAGAGCAACACATGAGGCGTGATAGGTAGTAGCTGAATACATACATTCTCGAACCGAATTTGCGGGTTGTAAAGTAAATGCTCCCCCAGATGTAGATGTTGATGAGCAATTGCCAACGAAATTCCTTCCTTGAGAATGGAAATTAAGATTAGAGGCTGGCCAGCGTCCAGTTGAGTGTAACAACCCCCACGTTAATCGACTCTAAATGTAGTTGATCGGCCCTTGGAATCCAATCCAAGAAAAAGCAAGAAGCTAGAGAGAAGTACTCCGTCTTTCGTCCGTGTACGGGCTGGTGTAGCTTGACTAGAAGAGAAAACAAAGAGAAGGGGTGGTCGGTCGTAGGTACATTGTACTTAACTACTTGTAGCTGCCTCTGGACCCGGCCACTTGGTCATACCAAAGCATGCCTGTCGTCGGCGACCTCCCAGAGCATGACTTATAAAACCTGTTCATATACTTATTTATCCTTGGAAATATACTAGTTTAAAAGTGTTTAACAATTAATTTTTATTTTAATTATTTTGATAATTTAGATCAAAGCGTTAAAGTCATTAAAACGATTAGAAATATTAATGAGTGCTCTATTCAATTATGTAGATTTTATAAGTAACAAGACCCGCTCAATTATTTTCATAGAAATAAGAGTTTATGTATGGCTCTATAAATTGTTATGGAAACAAAATACTTCACACGCAGGATGTACCGTATATGTTCCGGAAAAGCTGAAATAGCAATTTATGAAATTGTATCTTATGACAAGAAGCGAATGCTTAATGGAGGAAAAGGAAATAATAAAGAGAATGGAAAATATATAATTTGGAGAAGGAAGGCTTTGTTTGACCACGTGCCGAAACACCTCTTCCATCCCATCCCCGGTTATTACCGGATAAAGAAAGAAGAAGAAAAAAAACAAAAAAAGGTCTTTTTAGCCTGAGATATTGGGCACAGGGAGTGGGGAAGGGCATGGGACGGCGTCGATTCCGATCACCTACGACCATCCCACCCCGCATACGGAAACACTCGGATGAAACTTTTGGGACACGCAAGTGGTGGCTTTATTCCTACTCGACGCACGCAAGCACGGGACAGTCCACCCCTGGGCCCTACCCTACACGCCATTAACGCACCCTATTCCTACCTCTCCCGGAGGGCCCCACCCGCCACCCTCTCCTTTACAAATCCCACCAACGCCCGCCCCCGACTTTTGCGCCCCCCTCCAATCGCCTCGCACCTGCAGATTTCCTTTCAAAAACTAAAATCAGCAATTAATCGGTTTCCAATCGCTTCTTTTTTTTTTTTCGGTTGGCAAAATAATAATTGTTCAATTATTGTCTTGTGTTTTGTAAAGATTTGCAGTTTTTTGTTTGGAGGATTTGAGGCGCCGGTACTGCCACAGGTGTTGTTGTTGTTGGGTTTTGATTGAAAGGTTCGTTTGAGGTGGTTTGGGTGTTGGATGGATAGTCTATGCATGTTCAAGGGGGCCGGGGTGCCGGGGATGGGGCTCGGCAATGCCGTGGCCGAGTCGCGGCCGGCCGCTGCTCATGTCAGCTCGCTCGGACGCCGCGCGGCTGCCTCCGGAGTTTCGGTGGGTGGCGCCGCGGATCAGGCCGGGAGTTTGAATTACTTGGCTTGGCCGCTCCGGTTCTTGTGGACTTCGCCCGCCGTCGCTGGGTTCCTGAAGGAGGAGGGCGGGGAGGAGGTGGAGGTGGAGGCGGAGGACGAGGATGAGGAAGGGGGGGAGGAGGATTTGGAGGAGCGGCGGGGGAATTGGGTGTTGAAGATACTTCATGTCAGATCTATCTGGTCGGATAAGAACGGTGGGGAAGGCTGCAGTGGGCTACTTTCCGACGAGGAAGACGCTGGGGCAATGGAAGAGCCCGCGAAGGATACTCGGAGCTGTTCCGAATGCTGTGGCGAGGGTGAAGATGGTAGCTGTGAAGTTGGAGCTGATGGGCTCCGGATGGATTTCGATACTAGTACGTTTTCCAAGTTCTTGAAGAAGGTATCCTTGGCGGAGGCGAGGATTTATGCGCAGATGTCGTATTTGGGAAACCTGGCCTACGCCATTAACAAGATCAAGGTAAGAAATCGCAACTTTTTTCTTTCTTTCTTTTTGATTTTTTTTTTAAAAAAAACAGTGAACTATTTTGCGTGTTGTAATTTGTTCACAACATTTGTAAAATTTTCCATTCTCTGGCTTTACTAACGTTGTGCTTCAATGAGTGTCGTTGTTGTTTACGTAATGCTTTTATCGAGAAATTGCTCGTAATTCTAATGATGAGGATTTTTTTTTCCTTCTTTTAGCCGGCAAATTTGCTTAAATACCATGGCATACGGTTCGTAACATCTTCTCTGGAAAGGAAAGAATTGAAGGGTGTAAGTCCTGATGACAATGTGAAGTCAAATTTGGCAAAAAGTGAAAAGAAACAAGCAGATAATGATGAGATAACCGAGACAGATGCTAGAGCAGAGATTGAAAAACAGAGAAGGTTTGGATACCAGATAAGTGCTTCTGTAGCGTATCAAATTGCCGCCGCGGCAGCATCCTACGTACAATCTCAAACAAAAAATATCTTGCCTTTTGCGTCTCCAAAAGTCCAACACAAAAATGATCGGGAAGGAACAAGTGAAAATGATATGGTCTTCGCAAGTGTAACGAGCTCGAAAAAGGCGTCTTTTGTGGCTACTACGAACTCAGTCACTGCCGTAGTAGCTGCACAGGAAAAAATGAAGCAAGCAGTTGCTAAGGAGTTGAATTCGGTGAATTCATCGCCTTGTGATTGGTTTATATGTGATGCAGAGAACACTGAAACTAGATTGTTTGTAATTCAGGCGAGTGTTTGTGCTTGTTCTTTATTTTATTGTTCATCAATTGCTCTGAAAAGAGTATGAGTTTCATTATACGCTTTGATCTGATCTTTCTGAACAAGCAGGGCTCTGAAACATTGGCATCTTGGCAAGCAAATCTTCTGTTTGAGCCTATCAAATTTGAGGTAAAATACATCTGCTTACATACTTACTCATTTATTATCACGTATTTAGTGCATCACCTTTGTCAGCAAACGGGTATATGCGAGTACCACTTTGTCCGTTATTGCAGTTTTTTTTATATGCGATAGCATGTACAAAAGATGACGTAGAAAGCTCAAACTACATTTTGTTGCTTACAAATTACTGAGTGCCTGAATTGTTCTTGTATTTATTTTTTGTGGTTAATTACAGAGGTTAGACGTGCTGGTTCACAGAGGCATTTATGAAGCTGCTAAAGGCATGTACAAGCAAATGTTGCCCGAGGTTCAAGCCCACCTCAAACGACATGGCAAAGCGGCCAGGCTCCGTTTCACAGGTCATTCCCTTGGAGGAAGCCTAGCTTTGCTGGTGAATCTTATGTTGCTTCTAAGGGGAGATGCTCCTCGTTCTTCCCTTCTTCCCGTCGTCACATTTGGCTCGCCATCCATCATGTGTGGAGGGGATGGTCTCCTGAAGAAGCTAGGCTTGCCCCGGAGCCATGTTCAAGCCATAACCATGCACCGGGACATTGTGCCCCGTGCTTTCTCTTGCCACTATCCTGATCATGTGGCGGAGTTATTGAAGGCTGTGAACGGGAATTTCAGAAATCATCCTTGCTTAAAATACCAGGTACCAGTCAATTTGAATTTTTTTTAAAAAATTTGTCAAGAAAAAAAGAACTTCTCTAATCGAATGTATTGTATTTTTCCTTTTTGTTTCTTGACAGAAAACGCTATATGCCCCTATGGGTGAACTTTTGATACTGCAGCCTGATAAAAAGTTCTCGCCCGAGCACCATTTCCTTCCTTCGGGCACTGGGTTCTACCGTGTACGCGGTGGCATTGGTTCGGATACTGCCGACATTTCGACCGGTGAGCTGAGGACGGCAATGATGGCGTTTCTTAACTCACCCCATCCACTTGAGATCCTCAGTGACAGGTCTGCTTATGGGTCTGAAGGCACGGTCTACCGGGACCATGACGTGAATTCTTACCTACGTTCGGTACGTTTTATTATTCGTGAAGAGCTCAACCGCGTGAGGAAGGCCAAGAAAGAGCAGAGGAAACTCTGGTGGCCTCTAATTGTTTCAATGACTGGGACCGATGCGGGCGTTATTTATGCTCCACGACCGGCCTCTGCTGTGAGTGCAGCTCGGAGAAACCGACTCAACTTTGCTGGAATAGTGCAGGATGGGAGGCAATCGTTGCGGCATATTAGCAGATTCGTGACGTCTCGGCACCTCTATTTGCTCGTGCTTGTGATCCCAGCTAGGTTGTTGCTTCTTAACACCTTGGCATTGATTAGTTCGCATTAATTGGCAATTGCCACAATTGATTTTTTGCGGCTTGCGTCCAAATTTGCGGTCGTACAAGCTCCTGATCCTTTCCACTTCGTTAGCCGGGAATGCGTACTTTTTAGCCGGAATCCCAGTGGATTTGTATGTATATAAAAAACCATACGATGTGAGAGCATAGGAATATCTACTTGCCTTTGTTAAAAACAATGTGATCTACTTGGTAAGCCACAAATTATTTGGGCTACCAAATCGCCGACTAACTTCGTTATGAACTTTCGGTGCTTAATTTAAATAAACACATCCATCTGTTTCAACGTGCATTTAATCGCCGAAGAGCGTTAAGCGAGACGAGGACGGCCTGCCATTCGTTTTCCTCGTGAGGCAGTGATGGCAAATGACGGTGCTTCCTATTTAAGAAGACAGCAAAAATCAAGCGTACATGAACGTGAATCATACTTTCTAACACCACCCGTGAGTGTTCATTCGATCTCCGCTAAACAACGTCGCTGGCATCAATATCGTTGATATCATCCTGCGCAAGGGCAGTATGTCACGCAACTTGAAATGGGTATGATAGAATAGAAAACCAATCAGTCGTTGCCCCTGGTGTACACTGCACGGACCCAGTTATAATGTACAAACAAATAGATGTTTAAACACTGACGGCCAAATCGAAAGCAGCCTGTCTGTGGTGTCAACTGGAACTTTGTTTTGAAGCAAAAATCTGAGTCATCTGACTGGAAGTTGCCGCGGTAGCGTTTGCTGCTCTCATGACGTGCCTTGAATTTTCCCTTCTATCCGACGTTTCAAAAGAAAAGTCTGAGTTATGGCACCTTTGGATTGGATAGAGGATGCACGTCTGCTATCCGTGTCATCCATGTATATCCATATTCCATACAAGTAAGTTTGTCGGACTTGGGGGCTTCAAATGATAAATGTCAATGCTAAAAAAGAGAAGGAAAAAAAAAGAACAATAGAAGAAGAAGACAAATGTCAATTACGAACACTAACTTTGAATCTTAAAAAAGTTGTATGTGGGAAATCTGTTTTTTAGTCTTTGATGGCTTTGTAATCTTGAAGCGCATAATTGAAGCCAATTTTGGCTTGATTGCACATTGCCGCAAACCTCTCTCGTCTACGTTTCATCGTTTAAAATTTTGAAAATAATAATAAGAGCAAATATTTAATTTTAAAAATTAAGATAAACTATAATTTTTCTACTTTTATCATTTAGTTGAGCATAGTACGGTCAAAACTGAAAACTAAAAACCAAAAAAACAAGAGCCAAATTATCAATTTGATTTGGTTTCAAATTGAGTTGGTTTTGTTTTTAGTAAATCCAAAAGCAAAGTTTATTGTAAATGTTAAATTTCGACTTGGAACAGAACAGAATCAGAACTGAATTTTTAAAAAAAAAAATTGCTCCAAAATATATGTTACATATTGATTGTTATGAAATTATTTTATTTTAATAGTAAATCTTTGAAATGTTTAATATGGCATGTATGTTTTAAATTAATTTTTTTATATGGCTACATTCGCTAGAGTGGTTTTGATCAGTAATCTAACAAACCCAGTTTAATTAATTGGCTTGCAAATTATAATGAACTCGGCGACAGAATCAACAAACCGAACCAAAAAAAGGTTCAACTCGGTTTAATTGCAGTTAGCAATTTGTTTTGTCTCAGTTACGAACTTCGCTGACCGAAAGCCGATTCAATAACTTAGAATATTTGGAATGCTCACCATTACTCCTCAATGAGTACCTTGCCAATTGAGACTAAAGGGAGATGGGAAGATAATGTTTCAAATAGAAAAACAACTAATTTTCATTCAAATCAGATCTGGAAAAAACCCACATCTGAACCCCCCAACTGCTAACCTAAAATCCCATGTCCTAAATTATCCTCAAAATTTGATAACAATTCGCACCCAAATATTTTTTTTGATAATGTTCCCTCGGGCTTCAAGGTCACAAAGCAGCCGAACTCTTTTAGGGCATTCCCCCATCAAGTACTTTCAACTATATCACATTATATTTCATTGTAGAGTATTTATACTTATCAGCACAACGTATTTTACGAGACCAACACTATCTGATCATCGTATAGTGCCTAACATGATTGAATTGGATGCACAAAGTTGGATTTTGTATTTTGGAAAGCCTTTATATTCGAGGTACAACCGAGTTAGCCCGCACATTCTTCCTTCAACTATAGTAAACAAATATCATACCTATTAACAGTTAGTACAAACCAAGTGCTACATTCCAGTTAAGCCCAGATGGGAGGATAGAAAATATTGAAACAATTTATTTCTGCAAAATATAGATCTGAGCATGTATATCAGCTAGTAGCAAGATACTCATCATGAAAACAAAAAGTCTCAAAGTTGGATCTTGCCAGCCAAATACCACGAATGCATGGCAAGACTACCAAAAGACATTATATTAGCAAGGGATGATAACCCATGTATCATTCCGAACTTCTTGTTCATTGCAGTAAGCTTGGGGTTGATCTTTGCCACTTCCACATTCTTTGACCATCCAATTTCCTCGCCAATATTTTCCTCTCTTTCCACCTTATGCCTTTTCTTCATTATCTGCTTAACCAAAAGAAAAGATAAATACTATACACAACGTCATGATCATATATGAAAAGATGCTAGCGTAAAAATCTACAAGGGAGCTCTTAATGCAAAGCAGTGCAACATTTTGTGTTTTAAACAGGGGCAGAGTTACATGGCCGGAATAACATCCTATCCCCAGCATTTTCCCAATAAAGTAAAAACAAAGATCGCAAACACATCATACACTAATGTTCACATTATGCAGAAAAAGATCCCTTCGTGTGTGTACAATGCGTGGAAAGCTTTGAATTAAGGGCTGGTCACTAAGGCAATACAAAAAATTGCTAGACAAAAGTGCATAACTCAGTGAACAAGCTAACTAGTCCACGAATCTTCCAGATGAAATCTAGAGTAATCATGTTAAAAAACTATTCTATTATAGCATTGCAACATTTGTACTGTCGTCCAAGGCAATCAGTAAAAGATGAAAATAATATAAAATTGAAGTCTGAAGGTTCTCAATTTTCATGCCACAATAAAACAAGAAATGTTTTCATTTGTAAGGGGGCAGCGTAGTGAGAAACAAGGCAAAGTTTGCACTAGGATGCACAAACCATGTAAATACGTCTGTTCTTGGTAGACGGTAGACCAAACCCACCCACCATCGAAATATTTGAGGCCATTGACATATTTTGTGAAGTTCTCAAGCTCTAATTTGCTAAACACAAGAAGAGCAACACCCAGATTCACAATTATCCAAATTCATTTATGCTGTAAAAAGACAGGTAGTTGAAAAATTGAAGCCGCATCCTCATAGTAAAAATAATGCGTAATCCAGAGTTATCTTAAATACATAAATAATTTAATCGGGGTTGGGAAGGGGTATTACTCACTTCGATGGTCATGGGGGTAAAGACAAAGAGATTGGTGAGGTTGAAGGCAAAAGAAGAGATCAAGAAGCCAATTTGAAACCTCTCGGTGGAAGCGGCAGTCTTCCAGGGATGAAGATACGCAAAAGCGCCGACGGACAAGGCACCGCAGACACCGACTGTGGAGAAGTAAGCAGGGAACATCTTGCTCTGCAGATTCCCAAACTGGTGCCTCGGTAAATTCCTATACATATATGTATAGATTTATGTTTGTGTGGATTAATAAAAAGAATTGAATCGGTAATAAATCCAATTAAAAGAAAACAAACAAGATGAGAGTAAATGATGGCAGAAGTTACTTGAACATGATGATGCCGCCGATGAAAGTGACCCAGAGGGCGGTGCCCCAGGCGGTGGAGAAACTGAGGAGGTGGAGGAGCTTGAGGGAGAGGAGGAGGGAGGAGGAGGACTCGCCGGCGTGGAAGGTGTCGGGGGTGAAGAGGACGCCGAAGGCGAAGAAGGCGACGGCGGCGAGGAAACGGGTCATCCACGCCATGCTTGCTTGGGGCCTGGAGGGTGGAGACCGGACGCTGATCTTCTCACCAACCCCTGCTTTAGGGCACTTGATCTTTCCGACCACTCCCTGTAATTAACCCCCCCATATATAGTTTAGCCCGACATGTCGACTATCAGAATCCGGCAGTGATCTGGTCTGGCATTATCCGTGGGGACTGCCGTTAATTTAGGGCTCATTATTAAGTAAAACCAAACCAGAACTCAAACTAAAATAAACCAAAATTATATTGTTTAGTAACTAAATAAATAAAATTCGAAATACAAACCATATTAAACGAATCGAATTAAATGGGTTTGATTTGATTTTAACTAAATTCAAAACTTAAACCACCCTCAACCAAATGAACTAAAATTAAATTTACTCTTTCCCCTCCTCTCGCTCTCTCTTATTTTGGTTATAACCAAATTACAATCTAAACCTCAACCAAACTCCCAAAATAGATTTAAATTGGTCAGTTTGGCCAATTAACTAAAAATTGGTCAGTTTATTCGATTATCTGAACCATTCTCAACTTTTTAAACATCATACCAACCTACAAGGCTGTAGTTACAATAAGCGATTTCTTGCAAAACCACGATTTTTCATTAAATCAAGGTATAATGGGCCATTGGACGTGATTTATAAAATTAGTTTAGTCCTTTTTTATGGGTTGGTTGACCATGCTCGTGAATATTGAAGGAGCACCATGTGAATTCTTATTTCTCAAGGAAGAGGCTTCTATTAATTGTTGAGATTGGGGGGGTTGGATGCGGTAGGTGAGCATTAGACAAAATATAATCTAGTTAAAGGTGTATCACATAATTTCTTATTTATTTGGAGGAAGGATTCTTTAATTAATTGTTGAGATTGCAGGTGGGCGTTAGTCAATTGCGCATTAAACAAGATATTGTCCACGTCTCTCTAATTAGCCTCAGACAAAATTATTAATTATTTTCTGTTAAAAATATTCAATTAAGTCGATTATGATCAAACACGATTAATTATTAGTATAATCATTTTTACAATCATAAACAAACAATTTTTTTTTAACAATTTAGATGTCGCCGCATAAAAAAGGGGCCGCCACATCGGCCGGTTCAACCTTACATATCAGGTATTAATATCCTGGCTGTGATTTGGTCTAGTACTCATATATGGGAACTGACATCATTATTCATTATCATTATACAAGCAAACCAGTTTCTTGCAAAATCACACTTTTTCATTAAATCGAGGTATAATGGAGGTGATTTGTAAAATTGGACTAGTCTATACATAGGTTGGTTGACCATGCACGTGAATATTGTCTGAGTGTCACGTGGTTTCTTATTTATAAGGGGAAAGGCCCATTTATTAATTGTTGAGATTGAGGCCGGTGTCGTCTGTCAGACATCGAATAAGATATCGTATTTGATCGTCTAATTAACTTCACTTAAAATATCGATCATTCATAGAGAAATTTTTTTAATTAAGTCGGCAGTAGTGTGATATGATCAAATTTGGTCAAGTTACGAATTTATTATTGTCTAATCATTTTTACATCATAACACAATTTTATCGCAAAACATTAATATCTTATTTATAGATTAACTGTTTCTTTATTTCTCCGTTGTTTCTCTTAGGTCAACGAGTATAAAAATCAAAATCATTATTTTTAAATATTTAAATGAATAAATATGTACAATATTATCACGAAAAATTTTAAAATCTAAGATTCATGTGTCTTTGATTAAATAATATTCATTGATAATTTAATATTGAACTATAAAAATATAGATGATATTACGAATTTATTAATTTCATCAATCATTTGGTCTGACAAAAATATATCTATGTTTTATTTTTTTATTCAATAATAATTAGTCGGTCAAATTCAATCACAAATATTTCATACATTAGTCAAACTTTATTATTTAGCCGTCCGCGCCTAATCCTAGTTGAGATTATTTGTTATCAGCAACTATAGATATAGTTATATTTGTGAAAAATTATAGCACATGTTTAGTGTTTTACACAAGCTTGAAAAATAAAAATAGGGATTACTTCCTTGCTCGTTGAGGATTTATGTAATGCAAATAATAGAGTTCGAGGTTATACCAAAGCTTATTTGTTACTAAAATATATCACAATTAAATTAACTAATAAGCACAAAATTTGTATAGAAAAATGACACAAATTCAACTTTTCATTGACAAGTACTTTAAATTATAAAAATTTATAAGAAAGCTCTTAATTATAAAAAATCATTCTTTCATTCTATTGCAACGTGTAGTTTTAGGCCTCAAATCTTTTACTTCAAAATAGTTACAATTTAGTAGTGTAATTACTTAAAGGAGTATTTATCACTTATGATACAAGTAGAGTCTAGTAACTTGATCTAAATATTCTCTCTAGTTAATGTCGATTTGATTAATATTCAAATGAGCAAAAAAAAATTATTTGATCAACTATGGCTAGTCGAGACAAAGTTAAACTTACTAACTGAGACAGTAACCTTGAACCATCAATTCAATTCATAAGGCAAAACAAGTCTTCAACTTAACTGGGTCCTATATGTGTGAATCCAATTCGGGCATATCTTTATCCAGAATAAAAAATACACCTAAAAAAGTAATTGAGGAGACCCATTCACAAATACGAAAATAACAAGTGAACGAGTTAACTTAACTAAGATGGACGAGCACATGTATTCAACCAGGCTAGTAAGTGAGTTGAATCAAGTTGGGTGAGTGTATAGATTCAACCAAACAAAACTAGAAAGGGGGTTGAACTGAGCCGGACAAGTGTATAGACTTAACCATACTAGACTAGCATGGTGTTGAACCGAAGTGGGAGAGTGCATGGACTTAACCAAGTTATATGGGTTTAATCAAACTAAGCTAACCTTTTGGCTTAAGAAACCTAAAAATATATCAATAATTCGATGGACAAACTTTTTTAAAATTTTCTTTCAAAGTTTACTATTTTTTTGTTTAGTCTCTTAGAGTGCATTTATTCTAGAAGTGAAAAATGAGAATGAAAAATTCTATTTATAGAGAACGGGAGTGTGGCTAATTACAATAAATGCCTAAAAATATTTTTTCAATGCTCGACAACTCTATATGTAAATCCGACTTTTGAAAAAAATTTTGATGTGGAATTTATAACGCAAGTGCACGTGTCGAATCAAGTAATAACAGTGATAAGAAAGTATCGTCCCACGAGGAATTAGTTATAGAAATTCTCAATTACCAAAAATAATTTAATTAATTATACTTAAATGAAAAAATATTCAAAGAGTGATTTAATTATAAATTACGACTAAATTAATCTAAAACTTCAATATTTAAATAATGAATTGATTTCAAGACGATAAATCTAGGATTTTTAATTTCACTTAGTGCTCTATATGATTAAAGTTATAATTTTTACCTATGAATTGCATATTCAAATTATTAACCACGGGAATTAATTATTTATGACATCTCTTAGATTCACCATAAACTTATCAATCGCACCCAATTTCTATATCTCTATGAAATTATGTATGCAAAATAATACATTAAGTTCTGCCCTTAACAGTTACCCAAGACTTATGAGTATATCACTATCTCATATGTAAATCACCCAAAATAGATGAACAAAGACTATTTTATTTAATGACAAATCTAATCTTTCTATCTTTAGACAAGATTAAATCTCTAAATCAATCAATAGGTAGCCAATCTAATGATAGCATTAACGAATAGAATAAAATAGATGATCCAAAACACAATCACATCAATAAAAATTAATAACCTTTATTAATCCATGTACTAAGTTTCATTGAAAATCCTAGAAAAGAATTTACTCTATAGAATATTCAAATAAACACAAGAAATTCATATGTGATATGAAAGACATCATTAATCACAAAGAAAAATAAATCAGAATAAAGAAAAACTCTTTTGGAGAAAGCTAATTCGTCTTCTCATCTAATTCCTTCGTCGTTGCTCTCCCTGTCTTTCGAGCCGTCGCTTTCTGCCGTCTAATATTGTTCTCTCCTCTATAAAACCCTGATTTACTTTATAAATAATCTAGCCAAAGATTTCAAGTGGGCCCGCATGCTACAGAACCCGGGTCGCTGTTACTGTAGCACCGGGCGATGAACAGTAACCGCCGAGTTGCTACAGTGCCGTCCGTCCAAAATTTACCGTCCAATTTCTCTCTAAATTTATTCCGGATCATCTTCTAAGTCTTGTACCTTAATAGAACAAAATTAATTAGCACTATTTATACTAAAATTACAATGATTTCTCGCATTATTAATAATAAATAATAGACTCTTAAACTAATAAAACTTAAGTAAAAACAACTTTAAACATGACAAAATTCAACATGAAATGCAAAAAAAAATAACTCTTTTACAGAGTTATCAATTTTTGGTTATATTTGAGATTTTATTTTAATCTTATTTAAAATTTATCAAAAAAACTTAAATAAATCTTGTTATTTGTGCCCAATGATAAGTCTATAATTAATTAGACTTATCCAAGATTGTTCTAGGGTCCACCACCCCCACATTTTTTATTTTACCCATTCGAGGCTTTATGACTTCAAGTTTGATCAATTTGATCAATATGGGCTATCTTTCCATAGCTCTACATTTTTTAAGATAATTAATATGGGTTGTTCCTTCGTAAATCATAAATAAAATATTTATTTTATTTAATTAATTATATTTTATTTTGACACTATTTTTCTGTTGAACCATAATCGTATAAGTTATATTAATAATTATCTATTTAAATTACATGGTTGTACTTTTTATGACTCGACAAAACTTATCTTTATCATCCAATCGTCCTTAGAATCCAATGGCTTCCATTAAATGTAACTGATATTCCCTTTCAAGTTTTATTGGTCGTAGGGAGGATTATTTGTATTTAATTTAATATATATTTAATTAGGTCTTTTTGTAAAGTTGATTTATTTTTTGTGTGTATATATACATACATGTATACATGTGTATGCTTGTTGATAATCTTTTTTTTAAATAATAAGTTTATTCGTCAAGAATGAGCAGTCACTCGTCAGCCCAACCACATTTAATCATTTCTCCCCTCAATTGTCTTATATTGATAGTAAGTATGTGAATTAAATTTTAATTTTTATTCGATATTTGATTTAAAATATCACATGACAATTAATTTAGGTTCACCTTCAAGGTTTCATGTGCTCTGTACAACTTGTTTCTCAAGATGAACTTAGCGATAGTTAAGAGTAGAAAATAATATTATTTTAATAGTATATTATAGAGTTATGTGGATTATTTGGTGTAGCGAGGTCCGTTGAAGGCGATGATTTAGGGATCACACATGATTTACTACTTAACACAAATTAGTTAGGGCCCAACCGGACCCGAGCAAGCCACCAACGCTCCCTCCCCGCCACGCTTCCAAAAATCAAATTCGTACGAAACATCTCCGATGTTCCCGCCCTTTCTCCCTCCCCCGCCCCTCATCCCCTCCCTCTCCAGATCTGCATCCACCACCCATCCCCGGCGTTCCCATGGACACCCTCTTTTCCGGCGTTCGCTTCGTTCTCATCGGTTTCGATTTCGTCTCCGAAGCGCAGGTTACCGGTTCATTCCCCCTCAACCCTCCCTCTTTATTTTTTGTTTCTTTTCTTTCAGATATATTCGATCCGCCTTATTCATCCTCCACTGACGCATGATTTCGTTCCGTCTTTAAATCTCCAATGCAATATATTATTTTTGTGTAGTTGGTTCTATCTCCTCGTTTTATTTTTTCTATTTATTTTAAAATGTTTTGTGAAATCCAGTATCGATCGGAAATTGTAAATGCTGGGGGCGTCGATGTTGGGCGCTACGACGCTAGCTGCACTCATGTCATTGTTCACGATCGCGTTTATGTGAGTTCTTGCTCTCTTATTGCCTGCCTGGAGTGGATGAGTGCTCTTCAGTAACTCATTTTTTGTACCGAATAGCTGCTGTTGTTAGAGCGCGGATTGTCAAGTTTGCGCTAACTGGCTGCTCGTTTATGTTTCCGTGCAGGATGACCCCGTCTGCGCAGCTGCTCGTGATGATGGTAAAACGATTGTCACGGACTTGTGGGTCGAAGCTAGTCTGGATGTTGGCAGCCTTGTCGATGCCAGACGGGTCAGTTTGATTGGACTTTGATCACCCCTTTTTATTTTTAATATGCTTTATAATTGACACATTTTACAAATCTCTTTTTTCTGCAGATTTTGTATCAGCCAGTCAAAGATTTGAAAGGAATAACCGGTGCTGATTCACTCTGCGTTTGCTTGACGGGATACCAAAAGCCACAGAGAGATGATATTATGGTGCTTCTACTAATATCACATCTAATTGTTTTTTTTTGTATGATTTGAATTTTGATAGCTCTTGTCTCCATCACATATTGTTTTCTTTTCCTGCTTTTTTCTCAGAAAATGGTTGACCTAATGGGTGCGCAGTTTTCCAAGCCTTTGATTGCTGCCAAAGTTACTCATCTTGTTTGCTACAAATTTGAAGGTTTGTTTATAATTCTTCCAGAATATTTACTTTAACATGGATAAACATGACTTGTTGTAACTTTTGTCTGAGTAACTGTTTGTGGAAAACACACGTACTAGAGTGCTTTAGTGCCTGGCGAGGTCCTATCGGGTGAGCCCGTCACATATCTAATGGTAGTTGTTTATTTTAATAGGTGAAAAGTATGAACTTGCAAAAAGGGCAAACATGAAGCTTGTAAATCACAGATGGTTGGAAGATTGGTAACCTTAGTCATAATTTCCTCTTTTTATTGTTATTTCTGTCATTATTTTTAGTTTTTACTCGGCTGTGTTTCTGTGCGCAACAAGATTTAAAACATTAAGCTGTGAATGTTGTCATTATTTTTCTCATAAGTGCTCCTTGCAGCTTGAAATGTTGGGATGTACTTCCAGTTGACGGCTACAACAAAAGGTTCTAATTATATGTTCTACTGTTTCTGGTTTATAGCGTGGAAATACATAATGCCATGTTTTTAGTTACTGTATTATTATTATCAAACGAACCAACCTAGATTTTTGCCTTGTGCTTCAGTGGCTGGGAGCTAGAACTGATGGAGGCTCAGGCAAGTGATTCAGAGACAGAAACAGAAATGTATATAAGTGTATTCCCTAAATTGCAGAATGGATTTACTTCAGGAAGATCTGATCACCGTAAGCCACTGAGAGAACTGTACAAGGCTGACCAAGATGCATCTATGGCGGATGTTCCTTCTTGCAATGTTGATGAACATGGAAACAATTGGGAATTACATACTTCAGGCCAACAAAACAAAGCAAATGAAGTGGACGTGACGATTGAATCAGTTGAAGGGAACAAATTAGAGCGATATTCAGGTTCAGGATCAAAATCTTCTACCAGCATCGCTCTGGATGAAGTTGGGAGGACTGATTCTCGAGCGGAAGGGCTGAATGACATCTCTAATGAAGTTATCTTTAGTGAAAGATCAACTGACGCAGACAAGGAGTTGAACAAAATGTCTCCTGACGTAAGTGGCAATAGGGTATTTAGTCTCTTTAAAAAATCTGATGCAGAATCACCGCCCTTTTATAAAAGGGCTTCTAATGGCTTTTCAAATGCACACGCGGTAGACAATGACAAAAAAAATAACGCAGGGAAATTTAAGTATTTAAACAGCGGTCATGAAGGACAAATTGGCGGCAATAACATGATTAAAGAAGCAAATTTTAGCACCGTCAAGGAAGTTCTGACCCCTATTTGCAAATATGGTAGTATTAAATGTGGATCCTCAATCAGCCTAAAGAACAACAAGAGACCCTCTTATTTTGAAGTTTCCAATGGTAGTAATGGATCACCTAACATCTCCAGGAAAATTATGAAGGTATCGCCAGAAGCTCTCCTACAGAGGTCTTCACCTGGGATTTCAGGTCCAAGTAGCGTTGAGGACACAAATGAAACCTCTATCTTAACTGGTTTTCCATCAGATGAAAATTTTGGATCCTCTAAACCTCAAGCATTGTATGCTAGTTCAGGAGTTCAAGAGGACCTTCTCCAGAACCCTACGTTAGCAGATGATGGAAAGATGCATGGCTTAGCAATGAGTCCAACTTCACTGAAGCCTGTAGAAAGGACTGGAGAGGCTCCATTTAGAAGTGTAAGATCTTTTGAGTCTGAAAATCCTCAAATACTTATTGATGCAGCTCATATTACTCATATTAGCTGTCAGCAAAATAGTAGCAGTTCCATTGAAAAAACCAGCACAGCTTTGATCACGGACCAAAATCCTGATATACCAAAAGTTAAGTGCGTAACTCTCAAAAAACCACTAAAGCGGGGTAGAACTGTTTTACTGGCCAGAAGTGCACGTATTACAACGGAGACAGAAGAAGACAGTAACAAGGAGAAGTCACCTGATTTATTTTTGGAGGAACATTTTCGAGTAAAGTCCACTATCTGCAATGAGTCAGCTGGAGCAATGAAGACACAATCAGTTGCTATCTCCGACGAAGTTGGCAAATTGCCTCAACCAGTGGCTGAAGGGGAAACCTCATTACCAAGAAATAAGTGTGATGAAGCACCGAACTTCCTTGATGAAGGAGGTGTTGATGATCTTGTACCATCTGGTGCCGTTAGGAAGAAATGTTTTGCTAAGAAGAGCACAAATACAAGATGTAAGGGTAGATCCGAGTTACCAAAATATGAAAAAAATACTTATGTCACAAAAGAAGCTGGGCTAGAGGCTGGAAAAGAACTAGAGGAATCCGGGATTGGGAAGATTGTTGACATTGAGAAGGCAGAAAAGCCAGCATTGACTAAGTTCAAAGGAAGAAAACCTAGAAGTAATGCTTCTGCACTTGAAGAAGCGAATAAGGAGAACAGACCAACTGAAAGTGGCATGACGATTTTGAAGACAGATCAGGAAAGCTCACAAAATCCTGTTCTTAGTTCGAGCAAATTGTCTTCAAAAACTAAATTTCCTAGATTAAAAATTGCTAAGCCGGAACCATCATGTTTTATTTTGAGTGGGCATCGTCTTCAAAGAAAGGAATTTCAACAGATTGTCCGTCGACTCAAGGGGAGGGTTTGCAGAGACACTCACCAGTGGTCCTACGAGGCTACCCATCTTATTGTTCCTGACCCTGTAAGAAGGACAGAGAAGTTTTTTGCTGCCACAGCTGCTGGAAGGTGATGCATTTTTAGGAGAAAGATATTTGACTTTCAATTTCAGTCCCTGATTATTGCTTTACATTACTTGTCATTTTGCTTCATGATAATTTATTTGAGCAGCTAGATTGCCAATTGCCATGCTGCATTGTGGAACTTTCCACTAAAATACCAATTTTCTGTAGGTGGGTCTTGAAGTCAGATTATCTTGCTGCCAGTAATCAAGCTGGCAGGTTCTTGGAGGAAGATGCTTATGAATGGTTCAAGAAGGGTTTGAATGAAGATGGTGCCATTAACATGGAAGCTCCCCGGAAATGGAGGCTTTTACGTGAGAGGACTGGTCATGGAGCCTTGTATGGAATGCGCATCATCGTATATGGAGAATGCATTGCTCCTCCTCTCGTAAGTTCTTTTCATTTAAATTTCATCATAATATTACAGAATTGAACTAAAAATGTTGTTGGCTTATTGACGCTGGTAAACTAGGACACTTTAAAACGAGCTGTGAAGGCCGGAGATGGTGTCATCTTAGCAACATCCCCTCCTTATACTCGTTTTCTGAAGTCAAGTGTAGATTATGCCATCGTCAGTGCAAGCATGTCTCGTTCAGACTATTGGATCCAAGAGTTCTTAAAGCACGACATTCCATGCGTGGTGACGGATTATTTGGTGGAGTATGTATGCAAGTCTGGATATCCTCTTGATAGGCATGTGCTTTATGGCACTCATTCTTGGGCGGAACGGTCGATGCAGAACTTAGTATCTCGATCGGAGGAAGTTGTCGAGACTTCGGCAACTCCTGACAAAGCTGAAGATGGCGGCAAAGATGGCAATGATGCCAATGACGTTGCTTGCCAAGTCTGTGGTTCAAGTGACAGAGAAGAAGTAATGCTTGTTTGTGGAGATGAAACTGGGGCTTTGGGCTGTGGTGCAGGGAGCCACATAGGCTGTTGCAGCCCTCCATATGATTCCGTGCCCGAGGAAGATTGGTTATGTCCTCAGTGTTATATTGGCAATTGCTCTGGATCTAAGAGCAGTAAAATGTCAGGCAACGAGAGAAGAGGTAAAACATCTTCAAAATCTTAGATGCACTTCATTTCCGGTGTGAAAGCCTTGCTGTAAATGTCATGTAATTCTTGTACTGTCAAGTTTGTAATGTCACTAGTTTGAGTTGATGATTAGATTAACTTTCTGTAATATAGGCCCATTTCATCTTCTATAAGAGCTGACTTTTGCATAATGTTTATGTGGATTATGAGAGCTGTAAATGTTCTGAAGCAAGTTTCTGACATTTGGGGTGGATTTTATTAGTCTCAGTCCATTAAACCAAACTAGACCTTGGAGCCAACAAAGTGCATAAACATGTGCCTCCAAAATATTCTTTGTTCAGATATTCATCATCTGTTAGGGAAAGCTTTGCGAATCGTGGGAGGTGTTAGCCGCGGTTACATACTTTTATAATAGGAAAACTGCTCTCCTCATGCTCGGTTCGGATGGAGGTCTGATGTATAAGTTGTAAGAGTACAGTCTACATGCTGGCCGGTCTTATTTGCACCTTTCTTATCATTGTTGCATGCTAATGTTTGCGATCTTCCGGTGAGCACGTTTCTGCATTATCTATTTTAGCAGGAGCGACAGAGGTACTTTCAAGTTCTAACTTCTAATTTCCAGTGAATTCAAATGCCAATCTGATTGAGAGGTTATCGACTAGGGGCACATACATGCCGTTTAAAATTTCCTTCCATCGTCTCTTCGGACATGTTTCCTATATTGAAAAAAATTCTCAAAATTGGAGATCAAAAATAGCGAATAGAAGTTATGAGAAAATTGTGCATGAGAAATAGAATAAAACAAAATCATAAAAGAGCAGAGATTTAATGTGAAAAACTCTTATTCAATCGAGAGTCAAAAATCACGGGACAATAACGAACAATTCACTACTTCAATAAAAAATTATAGTCATCAAACATATAAAGATGTACAAGAAGATAATTCACACACCTTATACTATTGAGATTACAATATTTCACTCTCTCTCAATACTCCATATAAGATTAAATTTGTAAATTATTTTCATCTTCTTTTATCTCTATATCTCTCTCTATCTTTTTTTGTTTGTATTTTCTTCTGCTTGTCTTGTCCATGGAGTGAGACAAATAAAGTCCAATTTATAGAGAAGCTTTGAGACATTTCATCCTCCATAGAATAACTAACAGCCACCTCTGTTAATATTCCGAGATTTCTTTAGTATTTCGAGTGTGGCAATGAGCTACATATCATCAATACAATTACACATATTAACAATCTCCCACATGGAGTCCGATTGGAACACACCATTCCGATTATTCCTCCACTTGTTCGTTGTATAAGTCCACCTGCATGTTAGTGCAAGTTCACCAAAGTTGAACAAAAGCTCAACTTTTGTCCTTCTACCGGTTTGGTCAACATATCCGCCGTATTCTTTTTGTCATCTATCTTTCCCAACTTTAGTTTACGTTCTTCTAACAAAGATCTGATAAAATGATACCTCAACTGAATATGCTTGGTCCTAAAATGAAATGCTGTGTTCTTGGCTAAATGGATTGCACATTGACTATCAGTGTACAATCTACAATCAACCCCATTAAAACCTAACTCATTCATTAAAATTTTAATCTAAATATACTTCTTGCTAGCTTCTGTAGCAGCCACATATTCAGCCTTAGTTGAAGATAGAACAACTATCTTTTGCAATTTGAAAACCCAACTCAGTGCGGTTCCACTGACTATAAAGATGTATCTGGATGTACTTTTATCATTGTCTCTATTTCCAGCATATTTCGAGTCCACATAACCTTGCACATTAATATTATCACCCCCAAAATACAAACAATAATTAGAAGTTCCTTTCAAGTACCTGAAAATCCATTTCATTTCCTCCCAGTATTCTTTTCCTAGGTTCATCATGAATCTGCTCACTACTCCCAGTGTATGTGTAATATTTGGTCTTATACTCACCATAGCATACATATGACTTCCAATAGTTGAAGCATAAGACACCTTTTTCATGTGAGCTTTATCCTCCTCACTCTTAGCACCTTGTTCTTTGGATAATTGGAAACTACCCAAAGTAGTAGTCACCGACTTGGATTCATTCATGTTGAATCTCTCAAGAACTTTCTTTACATACCCTTCTTGAGATAACCACAACTTCTTGTTCTTCTTGTCTCGGGTAATTTGCATCCCAAGAAGTTGTTTTGCTTCACCTAAGTCCTTCATGGAAAAACTCTTGTATAACCTCATCTTGAGACTAATAATTTTCTCCATACAAATCCCTGTAACAAGCATATCATCTACATACAAAGTCAAAATAATGTAATCCCCATTATTAAACTTTTGTAGATATACACAGTGGTCCGAATTGCTCATAGCAAATCCATTATCCAACATAAACTTGTCAAATTTCAAATACCATTGCTTTGGTGCTTGTTTGAGTCCACATAGACTCCTCTTTAATTTATATACCATATTTTCTTTACTTTTGACTTCAAATCTTTTAGTTGTTCCATATAGATCCCCTCCTCCAAATCACCATGAAGGAACACTGTATTTACATCAAGCTGCTCTAAATACAACCCCTTTACAACCACAATACTCAAAATAATTCTAATAGAAATTATTTTTACAACAGGTGCAAATATATCATGAAAACCAATCCCTTCTCTTTGACCAAAACCTTTCACCACAAGTCTTGCCTTATACCTTTCTACACCACCGGCTTCAGACTTGACCTGATTTATCCACTTGTTTTATAGAACCCTCCTTTTTGGTGGCAACTTCACCAATTCCCATGTATGATTCTTCTCCAACGATGATATCTCATCCTTCACGGCAAACTCCCACTTAAGATGAGCTTCGTCACTCATGGCTTCATCATAGGACTCGAGTTCTCCTGCATCAATATACAAAATATGTTGTACAATTAAATTTAATTTCTAAGTAGGCTTTCTAACCCTTGTGCTCATCCTTGGTTCAGGAGCAACAACTATCTCTTATGGTGGCTCTGAGTCATCAATTTCAACCTGTGCATCAGAGTATTCAGTATCTGATTCATCATCATTTGATTGATTAGCCTGTGACTCATCTTCTTGTTTGATCTCATTAGAAGATAATTATTCCTCATCACTTGGAACAAAACCTTGACTTTCAGCTCTTGGCATCTCTTCATTTGTCTCATCAAGCTCCATATATTCTTTTTCTTTCGACTCCTCATGCTTTTCTTCTTTTATGTCTTTTTACATGCACTCTTCATTGAATACTACATCCCGACTTCGAAACACCTTATTGTTCTCAAAATCCCACATCCGGTAACCATATTCATCATCTCCATATCCAAGAAACACACACTTGAGAGACTTTGA
>JAVDBV010047885.1:0-26582 GCA_032619315.1 Piper longum
TATATATATATATATATATATATAAAAGGTATTATCGTTGATTTTCTCAATGTTGTCAATTTCTTTTATGTATGTATTCTTTACTGATCAGGTAGGTATAGGCTTCCAATGAGAACCAGACTCACACATGGCACACTGGATTAGACATTTTGTGCTTTGAGACAGTCATCTAAAGTTGCAGGCGATAAGTCTTGTTCACAAGACAACACGTACACCAAGAAAGCCCAAAACCATCATATGGTTAAAATTCGAAGGTTGTGTGTTGTTAGACATTACATTTAATTTTATGATCCGGTCATAGCGATTAATCAATAGTTGCTTGTTAGTTTATATTTTGTTTAAGATATTTTCATGTGAATTGAGTGGTGAGATAAGTACTTATTCGCGTGCTTCTATCTTCGTCTTATCAAGTTAAGATTAGAAGGTTCTCTTCTAACTTCTATATATTGAAGTAACCTGAATCAAAGATATGGTTAAGAAAAAAATCTACTATAGAATTAGGGCTATTAATTGAGTAAGCGAGTTAGCTCGAAAGTATTTGGCATTCAATTCGGCTCCGTTTGACTCGACTCAAAACTTGATATTTAAATATTTGAACTCAAACTCAAATCATATAAATCAAGATTAAGAAAAGAAGTGATCGACTCGACTCAATTATAACTTGAGTTTGACTTGAAATCAATTCATAGCACGATCTAATAATATAATATAATATAATAATATACATAATATATCATTATGATGTTATAATATGTAATATATTTTATCGGATTTTTTCTTATTTTTCTGAATTTTTTAGAATTTATTATAAGTTAGTTATTATTTTTTTTAGGTATCGAAGATGAATCAATTTTATTTACGATATCGCCACCCATCCATTTTTTTCCCCACCTCTCCCCGACGCTTCGTATTCCCCATACCCTCCGCCGCCCTCCTCTCCGTCGCCAACACTGCCTCTGACCGTCACACTACCGACGATCGACTCCGCAGGTCACCGTCAGAACATCGCTGACCATTCCCCCTGTCATTTGACTGTCGCCCAGCCCCCATGACCCGATGAAGCCGTGGCGTGGCGGGGCATCGCGGCGGGGCGGGGGCGATTGTGGCGGCCAGTTGTTGCGGTGTGACGGGGTGGGACGACCGGACGTGGAGCGGGGGCGGGGCGGGTGGCGACCGCGCGGCCAGATCCGTCACTGCCCGCCCCGGAGTCCCAGAGCTCTAATCTCCTCTCTAAGATCATATCTATGTTCGACTTCTCCCACTTTGACGCCGCAGATCCTACTGCCTTGTGGATATCAGAGCTGCTGGTGCTGTTGGAGTCGGCGGTGAAGCAGCATCTTGCTGCTTCTGATACGACTATTCGCTTCTTCCTCTACTGCGGAGAGCTCCAGAGCTGCTATGCCTGCTACCAATCTGGCTTCAATGCAATCATACCACCTAGATCAGAGGCAGAAATTGGCTAATTTCATGTCGGAAGAGTTGAACTTTTCCAATTTCCCCATCAATAGTGTCGGTAGGAGTAGTTGCAAACTAGAGTCTGGTGAGATTTTGAACTTTGGCGAGGATAGAAAGCCCCGCAGCCGGATCTGGTCACCGCCGGCCACATCCGGTAGTGGGCGGCCTTGTCTAGCCACTTACCAGCCAAATCCAGTCGCTGGGCAGCTGGACATGACTAGCAATGGTTGGATTAGGCCGCGTGGTCGCCGCATGCCCCACCCCACCCCGCCCGGCCACAGCCGCTACCCCCACCAACTGCTCCTCTTTTGCCTTTTTTTTTGGCGAGCCACCTCGTCTACTAACCTTATCAACATCATAGATGTAACCAGTTCACCAAGCTGGTGCCAACTGTATACCACATCACCTCCATCCCGATTATAGCCGCTGTTGGCAATAGTTGGCAGAAAATCACCAAAATTATAGTATATGAGATTATTTTGTTGATGGATTATTTTATTAATTTTTCATCTTTATAAATGCATATTTTTCTTCTCTATTTAGTTTATAAATGACCTTATTTTGAGTTCGCACACGAGCCAATTTCGAGCTTTCAATCGAGCCAATTTTAAACTTTTAATTGAGCAAATTTTGAGCTATCAATCGAGCCAATTTTAAGTTCCCAATCGAGCAAGTTTTGAGCTTCCAATCGAGCCAGTTACGAGCTCCTAAATGAGCCGGTTTTGAACGAGCTCTTAGAATTTAACCGTATAAGTGTATTCAAGCTCGAATAGAACTCATATATATCAGAAATATTTAAGTCGATTTCGAGCATACACGCTCAAAACTTGTTCGATATCAAGTTAAGTTAGAACGAACTTCGAGCTATTCGAGTCGAGTTCAAGTATAAGGTGAGCTTGGGTCGCTTGCTCGTTTAGCACCCCTCATTATAATACATACATAACGAGCTCATATATGTTCAAAAACATTTTTTATAGATTTATCTTGCAGCTTATGATCATGTAAAGAGGTATGAATACATACGCTTAGAGCCCAAAAGACATAAATTTAACATACAAATTGAAAAGATATCAGAACATAGAACAGGTGAGTTGTCCCTTTCCAAGAGCTAAATTGCAAGTACCTTCATGATTCCTTACAGTAGAATTTTGGAATTTAGTTGCACCACTTTCCCTAGCTGTTTTTCTGATGCTTCATACATTCTTAGAGATAAAGTCGAATTGAATGCAACCTCCCACTTGCAGCGCATTGTGGGGAACTCCCTCATGTTCTAAAGGTGAAAGGGATAAGGAAACTAATCACATCAAGGCAGATATGCTCTCATCAAGAAATCAAAGGGCAAAAGTTGCAGACAGTGATGGAAAGTGAAAGAGAGTGTACTCTACCCCCATTATTGGGACCTTTGTTTTATCAACATCCGATCCAAGTATGGAGATTTGGATGGAATCATTTCTCCAACTTCCTACCTTCTCATTTAATCTGATGGCCATTTTATTCCAATACACTTGCCGATGAACCAATTGCCAAATTGGTTTCCTTATGAGAGATTTCTGTGTTTCTCATATTTTCAAAACCACGAAAGCTTCCGTCATAAGCCTCGTGTTCTTGTTGATGAGTGAGTCATAACTCCACCAATGATCGTTCATTATTGTCCCAAGTTTGAAGATAGACACGGGCTCAGATCATCTTATGCTAGTGAGCAAATCTCCTCGTGTTTCAAGGCCCCAAAGAGATTGCTAAAACGATTAATCAAATTGAACATTGTTAAGAAATTTCATCCTCTAAATAGGAATTTGCAAAGCATGAAACATAAAAATTATTGTATGTGGGAACCAACTTCTGAAAAGCACAACAAGCACAAGGAAGATCAGCGATCTCTTGCTATGACACAAAGTAGAGTATAATCTCAGGTGCAAAAACTTTTACATAAATGTGGTTTGATGCACATAATTCGATGCCTCAACCTAGTTATTTTAGCAAGTTGGTAGGGTTAAATGAGAAAAATTCCCTTGGGAAGCTACACCATTTAACCAAAATCATGTGAACTTTCATTTCCCAGGAAAACATCTGAGAAATGCCAAGAATCCAAAAGTTAAAATAGACTTGCAGTGTGTTCAAAGAAGATATTTCTTTCACAAACCTTTTTCAGCCTAGCAAAACCTTTATGATTGACCAGTTAGAAGGCAGGCAACTTGGATTTCACCATTTTGTAGTAAATGGTCTGAGAGATTGACAGAATACTCTTGTACAATGAACTCAGAAAAGTTGCCAGTAGACCTTATAAACAAGTATTTCACTTCCCACTCATAAATGAAATGATGCAAACAGTGGGGACTGATCATAACAACTCCTTCCACACACCATATTAAATAGCATGAACATCCAAAAGGCTGTCAACAGCTCCCATCCATCCCCCTCCACAACATGATATATCCCTTTGATTAATCACATATCATCCCCTCCCCACATAAATAATTTTTAAGACTGGTGGTGTATAAACAAATCAGAAGGATTCATATAGAGTGGCAACCATGAACTGATTTCCATTGCCAAATTATATTCCAGGACTGTGTCTCCATCAGACTCAGTTTGATAGAGTTACAACATTCTGCAAATATACTTCAAACATATTTCCTTCTTCTGATATAAGTACAAAGATGTGAAACTTATATGAACTAATAAAAAGAGAGAAAAAAACAACACTACAGTAGAAGAAGAAATGAGAATTAAGATGAAAAGCTAACTATCTTTATGCTTCACAGATTGATGCTTCTGTGATGCTCTCTAAATGTGGCCTCCACACTCCAACCCTTCCTCTTCTTTGCTCCCTCTGGGTTGATACCTTTTCTGACATTATCTCAGACAAGTATTGATCAGATACAAGAAGCTTGCTCATGTCCTGGCCTGTAGATGATTGCCTCTCCTTCTTCTCAGTCCGCCTCTCATTCTGATCTCTCTTCTTCCTCCGCTTGGTTGAAGACAACTTTGCTTTATTTGCCGGTGGTGAGGCAACCGGCATGAGGAAGTAGATCTTCCCCCTCTTGAGCTCAGCATCAGGAGGAAGGATGACAATATTTGGTACCACGCCATCCTCCGAGGGGCACAAGGATGACCTCTTGAGTACATGCTTTGGATGAGCCTTCATCACCTCCCCTGCCCTGATGCTCCTACTGAACTCCTCCACCTTGCCATTGCAGTGCACAATCCTGATCACATCCAGAGATCCACATGGAAGAATGCAGGAGATGAAGCCTCTAATGGCCGCCTTCATGGCTCTCATGTTGATCACTTCACTCTAATAGTGGAGAGAGGAAGGTAAGGAGTATATATGACTATAGGTGGAGTTCCCGATCTATGGCAACTTTCATATAGGAAAGAATCAACTAAAAAAAAGGCTATCAATTACATGGGTAAGAATATGATGCTATTACTATCACTTCCACCCTTTGGCTTGCAAAGGGTAGGTGGGAAACTAGTTCCTTTTGCAGATTGAAGAGAAAGCATGAAAAGAGGGAGATGTTTAATTTTCTTTTTTATTTCCCCACCCCCCCACCCCCCTCCCCCCTCTTTGCTTGGATTGATATGATGTACTGTCAGCCATTAGGCACAGTATGATTTCCCCCCCCCCCCGCCCGAGAGTAGTGAGCCTCCGAATAATAACGAAACAATTATATGTACCAAAACTGCTTGTATTCCATGTGAACGATGGATGGGGTCCGGGACTTCACTGGTAGACTTGAACCACAACTGTCAATTGGTGCAACTGGACACTTGTCGTTGGTGGCAGGAAGTTTTGTTAAGAGTGGTTAAGAGATATCTGGGTGTGGGACAATATATTATATTGTGAACCTTATGGCTTGGTTTGAGTGTTTTCTAGTGATTTGGGATCATGTGATTGATGATTGCAGGTTAGCTGATTTTGTTGTGGGATCGTAAGTTCTGTCGTTGGAAATTAATATCTGGTTGATACAGTTAAAAGAATGAAGAAAATGCAAGTTCGTTTGTTTCCACAGAAAAAAGAAAATGCAAGTTGTAATTGCATAGTTGGTATATGGTGGTTTGATGAATCTTGACTTTAGTATGTTAAATATGACAAAGACGGATAGAGTGATGATGACAAAGATTGAGCGAAGGGAGAGACAAGTTTCAAAGTATAGCTTCGATGGTATTGACTTGTGAAAATGGGATAACTTGAGGAAGCAACCAATGCTTAGATGAGGAAGAGCCACCCAAAACATACGAGACAACGAGCACTCACGTGTCTGATCATCTCATCAACCAAAATCATTGAATTTTCTTCTAAAAGGTATTCCTGTTCATGAGTAGATCAAGCTTTTGAAGTGAAAATGAAAATTTAGAGGATGCATGGCGCCCGTGGTTAAAGGGAAGTGAATATTTGGAATTGGAAGACTAGATGATTGGACTATATAAGCTTGATCAATGGGATTACATCCCTAAACCTTCAAAACGGTGTGCTTCAAGATTCACGCCTCTGTTTTTTTTTTTCTTTACTACTGCTCCTAATGGTTTTCAGGGCACCCGAAGATTTTAGAGTTCAAGATTTTCTACGTTTAAGGGGCAAACTTCTTCTAGCTTTTTCTTTCTATTGCAAAAAAAATATGTAGATTTAATGATAATGAGTCTATGTAATATTTCAGAATTTGAACTTCCTAAGCATTTTATTCAACGAGTGTCAGGTAAAACCCTGGTCTTTGAACATCTCATCTGCTGTCAGATTGCTATTGGTCACTTAATTCGACAAAATTTTAGGATTAAACAGCAATTGATGGATGAATAATTGAATCTCAATGAAATGCTGACAATTAACCTTGTTACACAAAGCACCTCCCAATCTAAATGCTATAAATCAGCAGCACTTCAGAAAAAATGATACTTATATGACTCAGTCTGCAACATGTCTTTCTCATTGTTCACAAAAAATGAGGAGGAAAAAAAGATAGGCCATTGCAAAGAGTGAGTTTGACAGGCCATTGCAAAGAATGAGTTTTAATAACAGCCAAACATAATCCTTTCTGCATCCAATTCCCAGTATAGTTGTATAAATAATCTAAGTAAAACCAATCGCCAGCAATGAAAATATATATTGATATATAAATTATAAGAATGCCTCGGCTAAAACTACTGACACACGCTGTTAAGCAAATGTCCATATAGTACGTACTATGAACCATTTATTGAAGCAAGCACTTAAAAAGACTAAGAGCAAGAAATTCCAGATGGCTGATTGAATAGTAATTCTGATAATAAAGTAAAAGCTATGCAATGTTAGAGTTGTATCTATCCAAATTGCTGACAAAAAAGTCATCAGCTTCATATGAAACTCAGGCAATTTAGTTGAAATCAGATTGGTTTTTGCTGAAGTCATGCAGATTTTGAGTTGCCTACTTGCCTTCTTGTACTCTCAACTGAGCTAATACATATCAGATAAGAAAGCAGTAAAACATTATCTTAACTAGATCAACGCTGTTCAACCATGAAAAACTAAGAGAAAAGGTTTGAAAGACAGAAGAGATTGGACGCTTAAGTGGGGGAATACTGAATAAAGACTACATATAGCATATGAGAAGCACAATAGTGGCTGTATGCGGCACTACTGGAACGCAGAGAACAAGGATCTCATCAGCCACCATGCAGATAAGACAAACACTTCCAAAGGTCTGAGAAAAGAAGCAAACTTGCAACATAGGTGCATTAGGAAAGAAGAAACAGCCAAAATAAACTGTTAATTAAATTGCAGCATGGATTCTAGAAGTGATGGAAAGAGTCGCCAATGATGGTTCCTTACAGAGATCTCTTTGTGAATAAATAAATAAAACATATTTTTTCTTCTAAAGCTATAAAACACATAATTTGTGGATGAAAAAGTACACAACCTTATTTTGTAATGTAGAAGGACACAAAGAAAGACAAACAAGAACCCTGAGTAATGGTTTACCCAAACAATTTTCCAAGCATAACAACTACTAGCATATACAACTTGAATGAGAACAATATTGCATGAAGAAATTTTCATGGACTGAACCCATAAAATAAATTCCTGTTATTGAAGATTAGACTTGAATATATCAATCATAAAGCATGCTTTCAGAAAGAGTTCCTGGATTACTTTATCATTTCAATTCCTCCAATTTGGAACTTGCAAACCTGAAGCTAGAGAGACGCGCCTTGCAGTAAAAGGAAGCCCTCTGCTCTCTGACGATCCTTTGCCACAAAATGTTCCCGAATTATCATGAAGAATTGTGTAGTTACGAACACTCACATCCCTGTAGTAGCAATCGTCTTTGCTGTTGTATCTGTAAATTTGGCGGGTACTTCCCAATCCATCAGTTACCTTGCTCTGTGTGACATTCATATAACCTCGTCCATGTTCGAAGTTGTAAAGAGAACTATATGACAAACCAAAGTGCCCTCCCGAAAACCTTTCTTCGTTGAAACTCAATGACAAATTATCATTCTCAGAAAAACTGTCACTATTTAGTTCCTCATAATCAGAAAACAAATATAGCTGAAAATTTTGATGGAGTTGTGTTGATTGCATAACAATTGATGGAAACTTCACATCTACACCATGATAAGCATCAATTGTTTGCCTAACAATCTGTAAATTTCCATCGTTCTTATACTCCATCTTATTTTGGAACGCAAACCTTTGATAGGCATGAGTTGTGATTATTCCTTTAGAGGTTTTTACCCATCCTGTCGAAGATATGAACCTACGCGCTCTCATCAAGAAAGTTCCTTCCAAGCCCTTAAAATTCGACTTCGACGACTGCTTTGCTGGTTCAGCCCTATATTCAATCAGTTTGCCTTCAGTTCTCGAACTCTTATCATCCAACCAAAGATGCAGGTTAGCATCCACAAACCAAACATTCAAGCCATTTGTGACACAAAATCCAAACTTATGCGTCTTCCCATCCAAAATCTTGCCTAGGAAAGGCGTTATTTCGATCTCATAAGTAGGGAGGTCATATGATCCAATCCCTGTGATCGGTCTCCAAAGCAAGGGATTAACCCCTCCAGTGTAGATCACAGTGAAGGGCCAAACTGCCCCAACCACAACATCATCCAAGCTCACAACCACTTCTCTAAAAGGGCCATTCCCAGGGATGGACAAGTTATTAGCAGAAATATAATCATTGGGAGCGTTCCCATACCAGAACTCATCACTAGAATGAAACGAAACAAACACCTCCAACATTGCCCTATAAGTATTCCTAGGAACACTAAACTCCTTCCCCTGAGTGTGATCACTAGAATTCTGAAGAGAGAACCACAATGCATCACCTAGACTAAGGTCCCTCGAGATGGGCACAATCAAATCAGCATGACGATCACCATCTCCAACACCAAGGTCCCCATTGCCCAAAACATTATCCTCAACAACGGGATAGAAGTGGAGGGTAAGATTGACGTGGTAAACCCCAGTATAAGTATCATCAACAATATTGGCAAGATAAACAGCAAGAGTCTGGGGGGACTTGAGCAGGGAGGAGTACCTCGTAATATCCTTCTCCACCGTCCATATCGTTCCGCTCTTCCTCGGCTCCGCGGTGCATGACCGGAGAAGCTCCACCCCCCCCAGCCAAACGCCGAAAATCCGATCGAACTGCCGGCCAGCAGCGGTGGCAGTCCACTCCAGGACAACCTTGGAGAACGACGTCGACCTGCAATGGGTGGGAGGGGAGTAGAGGGCGGTGACCGGCGGCTTGCCGTAGGTGAAGCCGAATTCGTGCTGCAGGACGAGGGTGGAGCATGGCTTGGTGTTGGGGAGCTTGATGGGTTTGGTTACTTGAAAGTATCTGGTGATGGGTATGTCATGCTTATCTTGTTGTTGTGGCTGTAAGGAGGTGCCGTTTGACGTGTCGAAGTCCAATAATTGTACGTGGTGGTTGGTTCTGTAAAAGGTTGAGAGGCAAGGGAGAGGGGATTGAAGGAGGAGAAGGAAGAGGAAAGAGAGGGAGGAGGCGAGGGGAGCCATGGGAGGGGGTGACGTTGGGAAAGGTGAAGAAGGAATTTTCGTAGTAAAAGGGAAGCAGTTGATGAAATCAAGAAGAAGAGACGGGAATGAGTCAATTGACAGAGAGGATTCTTACTATATGTGCATATCAATCTATCTGTCTATCAGTATCTATGTATAGATCCGTTCAGTTTTGTTGAGAATTGGAATATTTTACCTAGGGTAGAACGGGATTCACATTTTTGGCCTTACAAAGTTTATGGAATCTAGTCTGTAGATTACACTCATAAACATCTGGAGTTCAAAAAAAATTCATTTATATACCTCCGTATATAAATATATATACATATTTTTTTATGAAAAAATAAAAAATATATTTAAACTAATCTTTTAGAATTGTTGGGCACGCTATTTTCGTTGGGCCTAGCACGTAGGGGAGAGTTTTTCCGAATATGCCACGGCACGGCGGGAGTCTTGGGATTAGGCTTGGCGTTGAAGACGATGAGGCTCCGTACGTGTACCTGGAGGCGTCTGGGGAAGAAGATGGCGTATGTGTAAATTAGTGTTGCCAATAGACCGATATGGTATGCGCTTGGGAGCGACCTCAACTCACCCTGAGTATTAAATAGCCAAGCCAAACCTAAATATACATTATAAGTACTTTTCTTTAACTTAAAACTCGTACCTAACTCAAATTTAATTTAGCAAAATTCAGATCCAAAGTGAACCCAAACCGGTGATAAATATATTACACACACATATTCACCTTAAATGTAGCATTTTAATTTTTTTACCATAACTAAGTCATTAACTTGCAAGTTTATAAGGTTTTGTCGGCATAGCTAAGTTTTAACCATTGTGTTAGTCATTTAAACGGGTGATATATGGTTAAATTTTCACCACTTTTAAATATGATCATAAACCCAATACTGTTAAGTTGGTTAAAAATTAAAATTTCTCACTTATAAAATATTAAATGTTTCAACCATTCAAGCTATAGTAATTTGGAATTATAAATTAAGAAATAAGTAAATAAATAATTTAAATTAAGAAAACTCATCACAATGACACTTTAACAATTAGTAGTTCAAGATTAATATTAAAGTAGAAATGAGTTTTAAAGTTATTTATTAATAAATAACTAATTAATATTTAGTTAAATTGATAAATCAGTTACAATATAACTTTTTACCGCTACCATTTATATTTAAAATCAGTTTGATCAAATTAATCAAATTTTCACCATTTTTTTACACGGTGAATAAATTGTTCATTATTTTTGCTTCATTTAATTTAAAATAATTGATAAATTGGATAATCATTTACATTTGGAATGGACCATATGTGGGGGATGCACAAAATGAGCAATCATTATCCCAATTCAACAAAAATTAAAGAGTGATAAAATAACTTCAATAATAATAACAATAAATAAATAAATAAATAATGTTAGAATAGTTTTCCATGTGATCTATGTGAGATAGATAATGCCTTGTATATATATAAATAATGTTATAATATGGTAAAAAAATATAATTGCAACTTTTAAGAAAAATAAGTGGATTTTTAAAAAAAAAAATTAGAAGATTAGAAGCGAGGCACTTAGTATGGTTAGTTGGCGAAACCAAGTCACCATGCTTTCTGTTACATCGCTTGTTCAATTAAATCATTTTTTTTGTCTCTTAGCATGTAAGTTTGGCTTCTGAAAAGGGCGAGAGAAGGTGGATATTTGTTTTTTTTTTAAAAGAAAAGGACGGAGAAGGTGGAGGGAGTATTTGAGTGGGCTAGAGAAAAGGGTGATGTTATTATTTATTTTATTATTGTGCTTAACGTTTATTTTAATTTAATAATAATTAAAAGTTCCTATTTGAACCTTTATCCTAATTTACTTGTTATTATCATTAACTGCACATTGTGAAAAATACTTTTATATGTATTTTTCATTTTTCATGATATATTTAACCAATTTAAAAATATATTTCCCAAAAAAGTTAATTTCTAATTAAAATTGAACCTAATGTTAACAACTATTCAAATACTTAATTAATTTAAAATAATTGAAATTTTTTATTTAATTAGATTAATAAGGGCCATACTAAAATTATATAACAAATTACCGAAACTAGAAGTTACTTAAAATAAAATAAAATATTAACATGAGTCTAATCCCAATTAAAGGTTAATATGAACCTTATTCTTCTTACAAGTTAGACCTCTCTCAAACCTCTTCGTACACCACGTCTCTGCATACTCGAAGAAGTTACGAGGTCGTCATATTTTGCTTGTGGGCTGTTATCTATGTATGTGGTCGACCAAGGCCCACTAGCAACTGGGCTGGCCGTCCTCGTATTAATCGGGGTTTTGTGCTATACGACTCTACGAGATTGGCCGGATCAGTATCCACTACAAAAAAATTTCTCATTTTCCTACGTTTGATCTGTAACTTTGAGATTTTTTACGGTAAAATATAACATCTAAATGACATAAAAAAAGCCTCGACACCGTTTGCACGCAGCCACAATATTCACTCCACCAATTATATAACAATATTTGCAAGCAGCTCATTGTCAAAATTTGTTCTCTTATTATATATTCACCCTCTCATAATAAATATAGATATATGTCAAAATTTGCTCTCTTTTACATATATATAAGATGTTGATAGATGTCTTATGGACTGATTTTCAATCATAGAAAAAAATCAACCATATATTAACCAATCATTGCAAATTAAATGATTAAGTTCTCCTACACTAGTGATTTAGTTCGTAATAAATTAAGCTTCAAAATCATATCCGGCCATCAATTAGTTTTCCTAGTTACAAAGCAAGCATTACTAAATAGGTAATGTGATTAGCTGTTTAAATAAATTGCTTTTGGCATTTAAACCTTATGCTTAAGCAGAAAACATGACAACAACTTTTTATGTCTAGGGCCTTCAAGCTAAGTACTTGAAAGATCTCACTCCAATGCTCAAATCGACATGGTCAGATCTAAAGTACTAAGCCTTCTCCTGGCCTCAATACTTCTACTTGCTGGTAAGAATTGAAACTCAGTTCCTGGCCTCTTCCCATTTCCTTCAATATGTTCTTCTAGCCCAGACGCGGAAGGTGACAATGAGAGTGACAGTTCAGTGTCCATTACTTCTTTTCTAAAAATCCTTTCATTGGCCTCTACCTCTCCCAAATTGGTCGTTAAACTAAGTTGCAGGTTAGGCAACCTTTCCTTAATCTCCCTTTCTGATCTGATCTCCTCCATGTTCATATTGTTTTTGTCGAAGATGGTTCCTGCCATATTGGTAGCTTGTCTAATTTCTTTCTGCAAAAAATAAAACCTGTCAATCAAAAATTCATGCAACGAGCTCCACTATAACTTTTCAGTAACACATTGAATAAGATGGCAGTGAAAATGATGTCAAACCTTCATTTCATTTTGCCTCATATAGGAACAAATTTCTTTCTTGTTTTTTTGAGTAAATATTGTACGATTTCCTTATCTCCTATAAGATGCAACCTGACCATTTAGGGCTAGTAAACTTTTTGCATATTGAGTTAATATGTTTCATCGGTACACGAAAAACCAATCAATATTCAATGATAATATGAAATGACATCTTTACATAAATATAACTATATTTTTAAAAATTTTACTAACATTAATAATAACATCTTCTTTATTAATGCATGCTTACCTCAACCCTAGAGTGCAGTCGTCCAATCCCTGATAGAACACTTTCACTTGGGATAGAAGAATCATATGGATTGGTATGGTAAAGTTTGTTCAAGGACAAACTGTTATTCAACATTGTAGCCTTCGAAGAGGGGTCATGGATCTGCTTGGTGAAAGGCTGGGAACTGCTCCCTGTCCATTCATAGCTCACTGTGCTCATCATCTTCTCCCTTGCTTGACTTCCAAACACTTCGTGCACCGCCAGAGGCGATGCCGGAGGCGGCCACTGCTGGTCCTCGGCAAGGCGCCCATAATGGTGGAGGGGCTGCACATGGGCATTGATCACATCACGAACATCAAACAAATGAGAAGTAGCTGGCCTCCCATCCCCTCTGAAGAGCATGTCATGGATATATCCTCTTGCCTGGCCTTGGTCGTTGTTGCATGGCTTATAACTTCGCCTAAACGCCCATTCTTTCTGCCTACAAGAACAAAAGGTAAAATTAATGAATAGTTAACTTTATTTATGATCAAATTTATGCCACTCAAACATTCAAAAAAAAGGTTTATATATAGATCATATTGACAATAATGTTAAATTTCATTTTATTATCCCCTTTTTTATGGGAAAAAAAATGACAATTTGTTTTCTTGCATAGATTTTTTAATATATATATATATATATATATATATATATATTAAAGCGGCAACCCTATCCATATGCCGATTCATAGCATATAGTCGTTGGAATCAGAATGATAATTTATGAAGGTATTATATAATATAGACAATGCCATATGAAAGATGATTGGAAGGGAACTGATTGGCCAACCTCAAATTGGTGGCTCTAAATTCGAATTGTTGTTGGGAGAGGGGGCGTTGCAAAAGGCTGTAAAGACGATCCGCAGACTCGTGAGCAATTCCTCTAACCAAAGTTTCACCACTGTCCATTCTGAAGTGAGAAATATTTGAGCCTCTCTGGAGGAACATGTCCGAATAAGCCCCATGCATTTGCCTCTCTGTTTGAAATAAATGAAAATAAATTTAAAAAAAATACGCACATGAGATAATAGTACTAGTATAGTGAGGAAATGGGTTAGCAGCTAACCACACCCAAACAACTTTAAATGTGTCATTTTTTTTTTGTCCAAAGCAAAAATGCGCCGTATTGAGACATAGTCAACAACCATATATAATGTGGACAAAGTTTTGGGAATTTGAGCCCTGAATTCAATATAAAAGTTGTGGATATCAAAATGTTTATTGGGTGCAAAAAGACTATCTTCTTGGTTTGATGAGATCATTTGGAAGAAACAAAACGAAAGACAAGTCATGTACCTTCCCCCGCATCGTTAAGCTTCTTGCTTCTGTACATCTGATTGAAGAAGAAGATCATGGTCGTTATAAGAGATTTTTAAAACCAGATACTCGCACCAAATCTTGATCATGAAGAAAGCATAAACTACAAACCCTAATATGAAGATCATCCTTCTTCTTACCTGCAAATGACTCTTGACATGGGCGATGCTTAGGCCCTTCACATCCATCAACTGAAGAAGTAGCTTAGGAGTTGCTTCTGCACCAACCAAACAGCTAACATAAAAATTTATTTCAACACAACCAAGAATAAGCTCAAAGTATCTTCAACGTCATGAATGAGAGAGCGTACATAATTATAGTCCCCCCCAACAAGACCACCCAATAGTTATGAAACATAAAGCTGACTAAAAAGCTAGTAAGTCATGGACAAGAAAATCTAGTAACAAAAAATATGTATCATCACAAGTTGGAAAGTAGATTGTTTGTGCTTTGTTGAAGAGGATGACATACTGTCTTGTCCACCGAGCTTCTCAACAGCATGGACAAAGGAGTGATGAAGATCCGGCGTCCATCTCAGCCTGGGCATCTTAGATCGGACGTACTGTCTCACGTTGGGGGTGGCCACGGTGGCGCCGACTGCGGTGCTGGTGTTGCTCGAGCTCTCGCCTGCGGCGGCACCTAGCTCCACCTCCACCACCTCTGGTTGGCTTTCCTCTTGCTCATCATCCACACTCGCCTCCAAACTGCCATTTGTCTCATCATTCAAATCAAATAAAGGCAGCTGCTGCTGCCGCTTCTTCCTAGGCTCAACGCTGTCGTCGCTGTCCCCGCCGGTTCTCTCCGGTGGCTGTGATCTCTTCTCCCCCGCCGAGCTGATGCTACTGCTGCTCTCGACCACCATCTCCCTGCCAATTTCGATCTGGGTTTTTCTTATCTTCCACTGAAAAATGATTAGAATAGCAGCTGGGGGATGATCAGAAGGGGAGGGATCAGGAGGAGGAGATGTCAACAAGGATAGAAGAAAATAAGGGAATAGTAGTTAGAATAATGGGAGAGATGGGGCAGCCATGAACAAGTATTCCTCACATTGCTTTTTTTTGTTAGGGAGGAAAAGATATAATAGAGGCGAGTGATGTAAGCAGTAGAATTGAGAGAATAGGTCTTGCCAACAGTTGGAAAGATTTAACAGTTGATGCAGACATTTTTTTATTCCCACTGCCCAATTAGCAGTCCAGCTAACTTAGCCGAGATATATATGCTCAGTTGTTCATTTCCTGCTCTCCAACTTTGGCTTCGAAAGCTTGGCTATCTGGCTTCTTGCTCTGGCTAAATTAAAATTTTATATTATTTTTTCAGCAATTAATATTAATCTCAATTAGTATATGCAAACTCTGATCTTACTGTGGATGTTTAAGTTACCGAATTGTGCGCAGGCTAGAGACTATAAGCCATACAATCTAAATTAAACTCTATAAGATTATAAATGATTTAATTACAAAATATTCATATTTTTGCATATTATATTGGCTCCCATACTACCGGATTAGTGGTCAGTATGCATAAATATACAACTAGCTGGCATAAACCAAATCTAAAAATAATATATATAGAAATTTATTTTGAACGTTCGTTTCTATTTAGTGGGAGCACGTATAATTAATGACCTAGAACAAAAATTCTCTTTCATTTACCTTCAAAGTCGACCAAATCTCCATTAAAAGTCAAAATATGAAGATTAATCAAATTCCAATGCACATTATTTTAAAAACTTCAAGAAATAAAATTAGGTATCCACAATGTCAAAATAGAACACAGAGTTTGATTGTGAGCCTCCTTACGTGCTTATTGTAGTTGTTTTCAGTTGATATAATAACTAGCTAACGTTCCCATTTAAAACGAGGGCATGTAAAATGCGATGATTATATAAGTCAATTTATTAGAAAAATATTGAGATAAATTTATTATATTTTAAATATTTTTAAAAAGAAAATAAATAAATGTTTGCTATATTTAAGAAAATTAAATAATTGTAAATGTTAACATAAAGAACTAATTATATTTTAAAATTATTTTATTATGAATTCGGTTGTAATTTGGTTGGTTAAAAAAATCTTATAATCTTAAAAAATTATTTGTTAAAAAATTTCTTCTACTTATAGGAATTATGCTTCTATTATTTTTTGAGATAGTTGATTGGTTTAAAAGCTACAATGAAGGTCGTGCTAGAAAACTATTGTACTTTACAAGAAAAGGTAGATTAGGTCAATTCGACAAATAAACTATATTTATATTTTGAATCTTACGAACTAATAAGTGTACACAATATGAAATGGCTTGCCTCGAGTCGGCAGAGTTGTCACTTAAAAAAAATAATAAATCGAGCAATCGAACATGTAACTAATATAACTAACCCAAAATTATGATAATTAAGTAATTAACAAAAATAAAGGAGAACAAAATAAATTATGCAAGTCAAAATATTATACTTTGTAAAAAATTATCAGTGTTACGTAAATAGTAACATAGCTTAAAGTACAAAGCATGGTGTAAGAAAAAATTATGAACCAAACCCTAAGGACCTACTCATATGTATATGCATGACATAAAAATAGTGAGGGAAGTCTAATGGTCAAAATGATAAACTGCAACTTTAGTTTGGCACATCATCTCATCATATCCCCGTCCGTCTATATGCAATTGCCCACTTGTGAGAGTAATGTCATGTCAGTGTTTAATCACTGAGTCATATAATAATAAGGAAATAATGCAATAATATTCATTTGTAAACTTGAATAATTTATCTCATGAGCTATGCCGATCACCTTTGCCTTCAGGGGTGGCCTCTCCTATAAGTGTACATGTATGCCACAAGCCAAATACATGGATATTAATTTATCCAAACTCACCATCTTGACATCACAAATGCATAATAAGTCATTTGACACTTCCTTCAGCGTACATTCATCATATTCTCTTTTTCAATTTCTCAGCCTTGTGTAGGGCTAGGTTAGCTCCTTGACTTTTCTATACACTTTGTGGATAAGTCGAGTCTAAGCCTTTTCTAAATATTACAATTTCATAATAATTGTCGTTGAAGGTAGGCAGACACAGAAGCAACGATGAAAGAGAGCAGTATCAACACTTCGTGGCTAGCAAGGCAAAGCAACGAGAAAAAAAAAAAAGAAGAACAGGAAGGCCACGATGGGTAGGAGAAGGGAGCAAATGAAGCGGAAAAAGAACATGAAAGTGGGAGGCATGGGAAAAAATAGGTGAGGACTTCCCTATTTATAACCTCCGGTTTTACTCTATTACTTCACCAAACCACACCACTAAGCATTCCCTCTTAACCACCGATTTGAAAATCAGCTGCAGCAGTAGCTTACCATCACCCTTCCCAGCTAAGTTTCTTTGTTTAATTCCAGCCACACCTTCCTCAAGCGCTTACACATCTCCTTGCAAGCTAATAGCTAAGGCTGCTAAATGAGTAAGCGAGTTGAGCTTAGTTTGTACTCGAACTCGACTCGAATAACTCGTAATTGAACTCAACTCAAATAACTCGTACTTAAATAGTTTATACTTGAACTCGACTCGAATAGCTTGAAGTTCATTCGAACTTGATTCGAGATCGAACGAGTTTTGAAAATATATATTTTAAATCAACTCAAATAATTTTTATATTGTTCGAGATCGACTCGAGTTTGAATGCAATTAAACTGTTAAATTTTGAGGAGTTTGAAACTAACTTGTTTGGGAGTTCAAAACTAACTCGTTTGGGAGCTTGAAACTACCTCGTTTGAGAACTTGAAACCAGCTCGATCATAAGATCAAGAATAACTTGTTTGAGAGAAAAACATAAAGTTATAGAGATTAAAATTAACAAAAATAATCTATCAATATATTTATATAAATTATCTTAATAATAAAAAGTTTTTTCAAGTTTTTCAAGTTTTACTTTTTTTACAAAATATCTAAGACATCATTCAATAATATATGTTTCTAAAAAATAAAATATGTATAATTGTAAACCCAAAATTGAAAGAAAATTAAATTAAAAAGAACTACATCATTCTCCCAACAAGAAACCAAAATCTAAACAAAAATTCGCAATTTCACCATCTAGATAACAAACCTTAATCCTAAAAAATTTAATTAAAGAGATAATCACACAAAAACCAGAATCTAAACAAAAGTTTGTGATCTAAGCATTTAGACACCAAACCCCCGAATCCTTAAAAACTACATCAAGGTTTTTTCCATCTTCATACTTCAAACGGCAGATGACACACCTGTTATATAGATTAACAAATTTTTGGGCTAATAACAGTAAATAGAGATCTAGTAACAATTAGCTAGAAAAAAATGCTCACTGCTCAGTGTTTTCGTCCTCCAAATTTTGTGCTTTGTATGTAACTGAAGGTAAAGTTTCAATCTTATCTTTCGAGAGACCTCTATTTTCCGTGCCAACTACATCACCTAATACAACTAGCTACTGCAATAGCAAACATTGGCAGAAGAAATAGCAAGCAGCAGAATAATAAAAAAGGGCAGCATATTAGCACGATAATTATTACACACATATGAAAATTCATCAAGATCAACCTCTTGCCATTTTTTCTGAGAAACATGAAAACAAAAATAATCGGGATGTTTATTTGAACAAAAAAAATTGATGTTCATTTTAACGATTGCCAATTAAGGTCGCTTAGAGTCAAATGCAAATAAAACATCCTGCAGCGGAACACATGCTTGCTAGTGACTATTGCCATTTTTAAATCCAATCAAAATCGTAAGAGCCTTCATTGATTTGAACTTTTTTAAAGCATCAGCATTAAATAGGACGACAATTGTAAAAACATGCCTACATAGTAAGTTCAAAAAATGATGCTAAATATGAAGAAAGAAGGCATGATAAAATTTGAAAAAAAATGGCACATTAACTATAAGCCAATATAGTATACAATAGCATGCTCTTAACAACTATAATGGAAATCAAATTGCAAAGCAACAACACATTATATTTTATAAAGAAAAAAAAAAGAGATTAACAAAGTTGTCATCCTATTGCAAACACCAAATCAAAAAAGTGGTTATCTAATAGATCGTAAGCAACTATTCAAGATTGTTAGTAAGCAATACTCTCGAAGTTCCCCCACGTTCTTTCTCCACAGCCACGCTATGCCCTACATCAAACAACCAACAACAATCAACTTACAACCCCAAAATGATAACATATTAAAAGCAAAAACCAGCAAAACGAATTACCAAGAGCCCTACACAGCTAAAAGCAATAAATTCTCTACTCACAACCCGTTATTCCAGCAAGCGCCATTAAAAGAATAGCCACTTCTCGCTCCTCTTCGCCCTCACATAGGCCTCATCACTTTCAAACGCAGATGGATCAATTTCATCACCAACCTCATGGCGAACCAGTAGCAATCCACTGGAATATATCCTGAGATCTTTCCATGTTATCGGATCTTTGGAGTTCTCCGTGGTCGAGAAGCTTTGAAGAAGAAGATTGAAACCCTAAATTCGATGGAGAGGGAAAGAGATTGGGGGATGTGGAAATCGCCTCGCTTGCATGTAGTCAAAGAGAGAAAAACAAAGGACTTGACGGAGGTGGGTGAGCGGAGGAGGATAACGATGGGCTGGGGACAGTGCTCAGAGAGGAAGGATCTGGTCGACCACAACGGTGGCAGCGAGGAAGTGGGCTGTTAGGAGAGGAAGAGGCACACTCTGGGAGAAACATATATGCAGGGTGGTTTTGTAAATAAAACTTTACTTACTCCCTACTTGAGTCAATAATAATAAAATAAATTCTAAAAATAATAAATATAATATAATATCATAAAATCTAAAAAAATGTGATACATCTAATAATCATCTAATAGGATGTTCTAATTTTACCAACCTACCCAAAATACTAACTAACACGTCCTAACGCAATAAATGATGGTTTTAAAGCTTAATTCATTTTTGCGTAATTTTAAAAAAGCTTAATTCTTTTGCATGCAATTTTAAAAATTTGTTCCCATTAAATCTTTTGGACATTCTTCGCATAGAATTATATATATATATATATATATATATATATATATATCCTGATAATGAACTGTAATTCTTTTGGCATCTTGTCCATGTTTTTAGTAGTAGGCCTCTTATATAAGCCATAGCAGGCATAATTTGCTAACCTTGCGATTTTAGTTAATTAAGCCATGTAAAATAATTAAATTGTTGTGGGAGAGATTTTCTATAGATAAGAAACTCATGTGAATAAAAATTAGTTTTTGTTCTTTTATTGTAGTAAAATTATTTTTTAGAATTTATATTAATAGTCAATAATAAGATTTATCTATTATTTTAAATATATTTTGAGTAGATAAGTGATATTATGTATATTATTATATTATATTATTTAGTCAAGTTCGAGTTTAACTACTACTTGATTCCTAGTCGAGTTTGAATTATACCCGAATCAAGACAAATCGAACACTGTCTTGCTCAAACTTGACTTATAAGATTCGAGTTTGAGTTTGAGTTTAAGTTATATATTTAAATGTCGAGTTTCAAGTTGAGTCAAACACCAAATGATCGTGAATTGGCTCGCTTATTTAGGAGCCTTACTACTAGCCACCTAACATGCTCTCCCAAGGCATCCTTTCAAACCACAAAAATCAAAAGCTGTTTTATCACCTGCATGTCATACTTCTACCTTATCAAGCCGCAATCCTCAACACTTTGATTACTCCCTTCCAAGCCAACTCTCTAATATCCTGCCCATGGGTTGGGTTTTAGAAAAATTCAAGTTTTTCCACAATATGAGAAGATGGAATGAGGGCGGATAAAATACACAACTTTAATGACGATATAGAGTTCTTACTATAGGAAAATTAAAATGACATCGTTGTAAAAAAATTATTATAAAGATCTAATTAATTTGCCACCACGAGGTCCTCCAAAAATAATCTTACATTATTACCTATTGGAATAGAATTTGACATATTAAATTAAACTCGACATCTGCATATATTGGATGGTGGGTTAAATTAGATTCTTAGAGTAGGCTATAAGAAGATTTAGATCTTATCTAAAATGATTACTTAGTCACTTAGGTAGTTCAAGTCTTAGTATTTTTCAGGGTCATAATTAATATCCATTTTAGATGTAGGACTACTCTCAACAAGTTAGGCTTATGAATCTAGAAAAAAATTTAAAGAAGAAATTTAGTATGATGGGTGGATTGTAAAATCCGCCAAATTAGTTATACATCTTATTAGTGTAAGATTTAATATATTAATAAGATGGATCATTGATCTTTATCCTAAAGTAATCATTATAAATAAATAATTTAAACCATTAAATTACATTTAGGCCGTCACAAATTAATAATTTTCTTTAAATATTAGAACCCTAGAAAAGTTTATGATTAATAATTGTATAATAGTTACTTCACATACGATGCCCACACAAACAATAAATTAGTCTCAGAAATTCCAATTGAAAGCATTAATTCATGATGGATTTATGTAATTTTTTTTTGAAAATCTTTTGTACATCCCCAAAGTTTTTCCTATTTTTCTCCACTTTAAATTTGATTGGTCTAAAAAAGAATTGTTATGTAAGCATGATCTAAGTGGCCAATTAAATGAACAAATAAAAAATAAATTAGGGAAAAGTGGTGACAGTTTTAGTTGTTAACATAGCATTACTTTTTTTTCAAATTTAAGATATATATTTAAAATAAAATTATTTTGGATGATTGTTTTACAACCTGTGCAGCTTAAATATTAAATGTATAATTTATTCTTATTAATAAAGAATTCAATACTCGCATGATATTAAATGTAAGGCAATCAATCAATCAAAATATGATAAAAAAATAAAAATAAAATATAATTATTATATATCGTTAAAATTAGAATCTATTTCAAAATTATCATGTGATCATCATTTAAGATGAGATAAAATGATAATTTATTTATAAACTTAGATTTTATCTCTAAAATATACGTAATTATCGTCCATCTTATTATTTAATAAGATAAAAATTGAAAATTTATTTTTTAAATGAAAAATTATCTCTAATTTACCCTGCACGTCGGGAATATCATGCCTGTTAATTAATTAATAAAGGATGAATGATCGACTGTGAGAAAATATATAGAAAGCCAATTCTAAGCCGCTGCGGCTGCGATGGGATCAGCTATATGCTCATGAGCGGCTAGAAGCTGTGTCCCTCGACCGGCCATGCACCTCCGTGAAATGCACAGAGAATTTGTCTCGTTGTCAAACCCCCCTCTGACGATTGATGACGCCTCCCCCTGCCCTTGCCATGTTTCCAGATCTCACCTCCTGCTTCATGTATCTCTCACTGACCCAATTTTCATTGCATTGCACTTTGTCCTGATTCTCTATTTATTCAAGTTATCTTCTATGTATGCATCGTACTCAGCACAATATGCTGCTTGTCGAAACATGAGTGTCAGATGTGTAAAATATAGGTAACCAATTGGCCATATACAATATTTCAATATGCTGCTTGTCGATCCAACCCAGCTAGCTGGGCGTGACAAAAAGATTATGATGATGGTGTGACATAGCTAGCTGGTACTGATCAATTTTTTCATTAACTTACAATTCTAGGCATTAATTCATGTTCGACTGTAAAAAAATCTCCGGTTCAAATACCTTAATCAATTCCTATAATTTACAAAGGCATGCACCTAGTAGAGTAGTAGTTTTATAACTGATCCATTTTGTTTCAAAAAAATTCTGAAATAAACTCTTCTGTGGTTTTTGGACACAAATTCAATAGGCAAAAGTCAAGTAATTATGGTGGTTCAAGCATCATTCTATGTATAGTTTATAAGCTAATTAATCAAAATTTAAAGTACTTATTAATATAGAGTATAGACATATATCTACCAAGTCTAAAAGTAGAATTATAAACTAATTTTTTAATTGTATCTTCCAGTCTTTTGCATTTAAAAACCAAGTAATTTAAACGATGTTGAATCAGCTTAGAAATTGGAATTAGTTAAATCAATAATTAATAGCCAAATGAGTCGAATCCCGGTCCATGCTTTTGAACTATGGTTCAAGCGGATGGAGATGACAGTATTTCATGTCACTATATACGGGCTTCTTATGGCATTGTATGAAGGTATTTGAAGAAAGAACTGAACTATTATTATTTCGTATAGGCTGTTATCTGATATTTTTTAATATAAGCAAAGAAAAAATTATTAAATTCGTATGATGGTAACTAATTAGACCATGATATATCTTAGACATTTAATGGTAGTTATAACAATTATTATTTTTGGTTGCTAGTTAATTTTACAGAAATAATTAACTTAGATCTTTTGGAGAATTTATAACTTCTAATTTTCAAAATAAATTACATATTAAATGATGTACATATAATGACCAGTACTCCATTTTAACAGTGAGTGAAGATATTGGTCAAATTTGATGACTGAATAGCAACCGTTTTGAAAATAGGGGAAGAATTCAATAAAAAAATGTAATTAATTATTTGCCTCGACTTATTATTAAAAAATGGTGTAAGTAATGTGGGTATACGCCCGTGAGCGGAAAAAGCCAGCAACTCATTAAAGACTGTGGGTCTTGTCCATATATAATGCTATATTAACAAATCGGAATTGTATTATTTTATATGAAGCCTGCTATTCACTCTAATTGGAAAGGACAATCGTTGAGAAATTTAATATTATTTGAATTACTATGTTTCTGGAGTTGATCTTATAGCTAGTAATTGTCGTTTGTCATTCCCAGTAAGTCTTTTAGCTTGGACCATATATAAATATATAACTTTCTAATTATACGAAAGTTTAAACTACATGCTTACATTCATAAAGAGAGTATAAGAGCAAGGATCAAACGAGATTAAATTTAAATAGTATAAGAAAAGAGTTAAGGATAAATATTTAATTATGTTGACTTGCATTGATATTCATATATTAGCCGAAATTAGTAAGGATCATTTGATTACAATGGTGCGGGATGGACAATGGAGATTATTTTTTCATATTCGAAAAAAAAAATGACCATACAATTTAAATGGATGATTAATTAGTTCATACACATGAGTTGACCATGCATGAATGTAAGTTCTTGTTTGTGGGTACGCCAGTTAGTAACTAGTAAGTACCTACCATGACTTTATTATCATGAGTTCATGACTATGGCACCCAACAAGCTGTGTGCGAGAGTCACGTAAATGCATGATTTGCATTTGAAGTCTCAACCACCGGTGTTCTTTGAGGAATTGCCACGGGGTAGAGAAACATCCTCGTTCAAAACGTATTGGGCTTATATAATGGTCCTCCAATATCTGAGACCCGAATTTCACTCCATTTGGCTTATTATTGACGTGGTTCATACCAATAAGAGGACCAGTTTCTTGAACTTTCAGTGTCTCATGTGACCAAATGACTTACCCTTCTTTTAATTTCTTCCTTTCTAATTTGTTCATATCCTATCATATCTATAATATATATATATATATATATATATATATATTATAGAAATAGCTGTCTCAAATCTGCTTTGACTGGATGTAGAGCTTGTGATCTTCGTGAGTTTTTTTTTTTCTTTCCGTGATTAACTTTATTGGGTTGACATCCGATGGAGACAACTCTTATCATCATTTAGCCAAAAGATACGACTTAGGATTTATTGTAACAAGTGTTACAGTAAATTCTCTGTACCAATTTCTTGATTCGTGTAAATCACTTTAATTGAAGGAAACTAAGTTAATTAATATAATATTTTTTAACACTATTAATTAAAGTAATTTACACCAAATGAAAAATTGCTACATGAAGTTTGTGCTATAACAAATTCTTAGCCTTGAGATGCATTCTGCGAAATTACATATATAATTTTGAATTGTTTCTTGAATGGCCACATGCATGCGCAAGATGACTACTTGCAATAAAGATCAAAGAAAGAAACATTATAATTCAAGCCGTACTGTTTTTTTTTTTTTTTTTTGATCCCTTCCTATCCCAAGCAGTTCTACTTTTGATTCCTTACTCTGTGCTACGATAGTTGTTTTCTATCAATTTCGTCATTTGTTGGAGGCGTAACATATATACTCCAGACAGCCATTCATACTCTGCGGCTTTTATTTCCTTTGGTGTGGATTAACGTTTATCAGAAGTACAAATTAAAAGGTGCTGCACAAAACGTCCCGCCTAAAAAAATCACGGAATTGATTTGTGCAGGGGGAGCCGCCATAATGATTTGGGATAAGAAGTTATTAATCGTTCTAGCCATTGCAAATGGCTTGAGGCTAGTGATGAAGTAAACTAATATGTTTATAATTTGTTTTTTTACAAAAAAAGGTTTTGTACTTGTTCATTTGGTCCAAGAGAACCAATAATTGAATCAATATATTACACCGTGCATGAAATGAAATATGTTCCATCAGCCCAGAGTGAGTCAACTATGGAAACCAACTGGGCATATTAGAAGCCTGTCATAGTTAAAGTTTACGTTTGCATTAGGTTGGAGTTTTCAAACATCTAGAAAACTTATAAAATTATTTGGCCTTTCCCTTCAGAAATCAATATTGGAATAGCTAGCATATTGTTAATATAAAATATAGGACCAATTTGGTCCAACTCCTATTGACAAGCGTTTCTTTTTGTTTGGTTAGGCCATTGCTTTCATGTGGACATAATATGATACATGTTAGCATTTGTATGCTCAACGTGTTTCGTCAAATTGTACGTTTGACAGGCCAGTCGACATAGTGATGTGGTACATCCGTCAAACACATGTAAGACAGAAGAAAAACACATGGATGAACATTGCAATTTGTTCTGTAAATTACCTACTACCTGCCACTAGCTTCTGATCTTCTTAGCATCCTATTTCATAAATTAAAAATTTCTGATATTCCACGGAGTTGATGCCTAGTTTTATTGAGTTTGTTAGTCTCCAGCTTCCTGGCAATTTCTAATTGACCTTTTACATATCATATTAATACCAATAAACTGGTGACTTTGCATGCATGGATACTAAAACAATAATGTCCGAATGACATAAGAAAAAAGATGACTTTACCACAATGAACAGTAACTAATTACATATTACCCTGTGAAAAGAAGCCAATTAATGAGAAATATTT